>NJRQ01000043.1:276000-293960 GCA_003063805.1 Aphaenogaster ashmeadi | reverse complement strand
TCAAAAATTTGAGTTGCTACATTTGTAAAATGTAAAAAGAACATTTCTCTCTTATATGTTAATTTTACCATAAAAATTATGTTAATTGTACACACAATTAACTTAAAATTGCGATCAAGATTACATTCCTTTTTTGTTAAAATATTAACATAATATCAGTGTTACCATTTAACACATCCACATTATGTTAAATTAACACAAAGATTTAAGTGGACCGTTTGGGACATGTGATTTATGTTAAATTTAACACATATTTTCCAACTGTGTATGCGTTAATACTCCTTATAGTGATACAAATATGAACTCAATGCAAAATCTGCGAAATATTTGAATCGCAAGTTCATTGATCATTTTTATGAAAAAAATAGTAATGGAAATCATAATAATAATATATTTATTAAATTATCATGTTTTCAATCAAGCTTAGCGGATCGTTAAATATTACAGAATTTTTGTACGCAATTTTGCCGTAATATCCTAACAGCATTTGTTAATTTTTCCACACATTAGTTTACAATATTTTCGTATCTTTTCGCTTCTCATTTTTCTTCTGGGATTAAACGTTAAAATAAAGCTTAAGAACTGAGGATGTTGGTAATAGATAAACTCTATATGAAACGATTTTAAATTCTCCCTAGCATTGATATAATCACGGAGGAAAAGATAAAACATTCTACTACAATGTAAAATATTATTACTATTTTTTTAATGAATAATATATGGTAAATTACTTATTTGTTCTGTGCATGCAACTAACTGCAAGGTAAAATTAAATTTCTAATGAAACAATGAGCTGGTTTCGCGAGAGATGAAACACAATATTATACATTTATAACAATTAATAAAAATTCAATTATTTAAGGTTACATAAAACGTACGCTTATATGTGTATAAACCGGTTGCTTTCTATATATATATTTAGATATAATATATCAAATGTATATATACAAATAACAAATTACAATTTTCGTTAATGTTTTGTTTCAAATAGTATTCTCTTTTCTTTTTCAATATTCTTGCATCCGTTTATAAATTCTTAATGGTTTTATATCTTGCATTTATGGTATATGTTTTGCATATTTTGAACAAGTAATTTTTCAAATAGAGATGCTTTTACGTTTCTTAAGATTTCATTGTAGCACACTGTTATTTTATTTTATCTTACAAGTTATGTTAAAGGATGAATCGCCTTTCTTTGCAAGTAGAGCGTCCACAATTTCACTAATAAACGCAGCGCGAATATAGTGCTTCGTCATTGTCGACATTTATATCTCAATTACCCTAATTTATATTCACACCAACGAATACGTTAACGCGGTCGTAAAATCTTCAGGAGACTCACCCTTTCATTTGCCGTCTATCTTGAAATATAAAAATCCTCCCTTCTCTCCCTGCCATTCTCGTTTGTCCATTTTTCCGCGTGAAACTACTAACTTCCTTCGTCACGGTTATCGCCGGTTATTATTCCGCTATTCGCGCAGCGGGCGAAACGGGCGCCATCGCGGGACATTCCGGGCCACGAGCGATCACGAATAACTTATATATCACCAACGATCTGTCGGCGTGCCAGAATTCGGACCATCGAGGCCGGGCGGAACAATTCGCGCACAGGAATGATAACCCGCACGCGGGACAAAAAGACGGCGGACGCCTATTAATCGTACGGATTTTATCTGCTGCCGACGTTGCAGAAAGGACCAGTTTTCTTGGAGGGAAATCGTGCTATATCCAAAAGATGGAAATTGTTGGATTGCGTGTTCTGGAAATATCCTTCATCCTCTATTATACCTAGTGGTGGATTACTGCACGAACATATGGGGCTTCTCAAATCTTCTAGCAGTCTTACTGCGGAAACCCGATATTTTTATTGTCAAAAGTTTTAATTAATTAATTAAAAGCGATAGTATTTAACGCTCTTCGAAACTTGATTAATTAAAACATTCAATACTATCTTAAATAGAAGCTTCAGAATCAGTTTGCGCTTGAGATCTTTTAATACTATGCTCCAGCACTGATTCTTCTTTTCTTTGAGCGGATCCCGATTACTTACACGTCTACTTTGCCACAAATCTCTGGTCCGCAATGCAAAGCACGAAACGTCCTTTCGAAACTTACAAATTGATCTGATAGTGCATCCGAGAATCTCTCGCAAATGCGGCGGTGCATTTGAATGGGAATATCGAACGTATACATTTATGTGGTATCTGCAATCATGCAAACACGGTCGATGTTCGATCGGATTACTCGTCTTATAACTCGCACTCGATTCTTGTCACGCGCACATATAGATATCCGCTAGAAACTTTAGTCATCTGTTATAATGTCGCGGAGACACTGTTTCATCGACGAATATTGACAGCGCATCGCGGTTAATTAGGAACTTCTTGGAAGCGTGGAAGGGCAAAACGTAATTTTTCTCCGTGATGGAGAAATTTGTATTCTCTTGTATCGAGATATTATAAATTATAATAAATCGATAAAAAATGTTCATCTACATAATGAACGAACGGGGATAATTTATAACAAATAATGGAATATAAAACTGATTGATTACAATTGATACAAACTGATCACTGCCATTGAATTAATCAACGGCATTAAATAATATCTGTTCGAATAAATTAGTAAGTATAGAACTGATGCAAACACAGCTATATCCTTTCATATTATAGTTAATTATATAATATCTAAATGTTAATCATCAGCAAAAAAAATTTTATAATAATTCTGCTTCCGCTCATCGCGATTTATCTTTTAATAAGTATGTAGTATCTATGTTTCACGATCGTTCTTTGCCATAATTGGGTTTTCATTATATAGCGAACAAATTAAAGTACATATACGTATTAGACACTTTATGCATGGATTTAATTCTTCAAAAAATATTGAATTACTGAATTTCATTGTTAATATAATTTAAGAGTAATAACTGATGTAGCAATGCTAATAAATTTGCAGAATACTAAAAATACAATAATGTTTTTGATATCTTCATTAAAAGTTTATCATGATTCTAATATTCAATATTAAAAAATATTAAAATATTAATTTTCTTTATTCCCGATGGAAAATATGCATGTGTTACTGACAATTTTTTGTTTTGTGAAAATTTTGTAGTAATTATCTAATTTTAGGTATTGAAAAGCTTTACTTCAAAGAATAAATTTTTGTGTCTCTTATATAAACTGATATAAATATAAATTTAGGATTGCTATAATTATCGATAATTATATAGCTCATGCTTAATGAGCAATGATCAGGAAATAATGATTAATGAATTATGTTAATTATATTTTTTATTTAATGCATATATGTTTTATCTATCACGATTTCTTCGCAACAGTTTATCAAATTCAGCGTTATATATATTATCTATGATATATTTACTTATATTGGGAGTGATATGGCGAAGATCAAACGCGTACAAGAAACTATAATATTCAAGAAATTTTGTAAGTTAAACAAGAACATGACGTTCTCACATGATAGTTCATATATGATAATTCTCTGAGAAATTGTATTCTTGCAAGTAAATGAATTTAAGAAAGTATTTTTACTATTGGGAATTCTAGTATTTTAACGCGACGTTTAATTAATATCGGTTTTTTTGTTATTTTGTAGATCCATTCACCTTTAATAAAAGTGGAATTATTAAATTCAGCTATATTTCTTTTAATCCGATTATTTACGGTATTGAGAAATGCAATTTCTGAGTATCTTCTTTTAATTAATTTTCGATTCCTTTCTCAATGTAACATTTTTCATCTATAATTGTTACACTGTCGCTATAAATGGAATAGTGCATAATTTAAACAAATGTTAATCACATTGCATGTCACACATTAGTACCTATAAAATTATATAGAATATATAATGGCAAAAATTTTATGCCATTTATTCGTATACATGAAGTAGTTAGAAAATTCCATTTTTGTTTGATGCTTTGATGAAAATATTATATTTTATTGCTAATTAATATTACTAAGTCACGATTTATTTGTCTATTTTATGTCTATCACTGATCGTAACAATTTTGTTATTAATTCAAAATTAATTATTCAAAGTCGGAATTATTTAATTTATCAAACGTCAAATATTAAAAATTAAATTGAAGATTTCACATAACGTAACAAGTTACGCTGAAACAGTGTAAAGTTTGAAGTTATATTGGCCAAGATTATTTTTCATAGAAATTGAGATCGATGATGCTGGGAATACATTATTTCCAGAATTTTGATAGCTTTTAAAAGTTAAAAAATGGAGATACAAAGAAAAATGATCTCGTTAATCTGTCAACTAAAGAAATATATTCACAGAATAAACTTTGCGCCTGTTTTCGAGGAAGGGGACACAACGAGGAGACGAAAGAAAAATTTGAATACGATGATAGATGTATCAAGCATCTCTTGTTGTTTGTGAATGTAAATTGAACGCTTTTCCCTTTACGAAGCAAGGACTGAGTTTCACATTTTCTACCTACGAGACTTCATATCGTACTTTCTTTTCCAAATGGAAATAGTAGAACGAAACAAAACCGTACGTAATGTGTTTACACGGAGCCACAAGAGAAAGGTTTGCGATTGCAAATATTTACAATGGACGTGTCACCGAACCAGAAATTCTGGCGCTTTTGTAGACTGACTTCTCTAAGAATTTAATCTCTTGAATCCGTTAGACGTAATTGCAATATCTTCTTTACAATCTCTCATGTGTTATTCTTTTCTTTATACGTTATTTTCTATATCTATTAACATGAAATACAACACTATTATGTATGCAACAATATTACGTTCTAACAGTTTCGGCATTCAAGTGTAATCACGATATTCATGGATTAATTAACAAATAGAGGAGACAAAGTTCAATTATTCAACCAAACAAATACATGTATGATGTAATTAATTAGAAATAATTGTGTCCTTGACATGAAACAGCGCAAGGCTACGAAATTTATTGAAAATTTCTCGAAATTGATACGAGTACGATCGGCAAACGTTATATGGCTTGACGAGAATCTCGTTATAACATTGCCATTGGCAATACGCAATGCACAGTAGAGTAGAGTGCAATCTGCAATGCGATGCGATGCACGCCAATCACTTAAATGGACAATCGAATATAGCACGTCGTTTGTTGATCTATGTTTTTATGCCTATCAGAAATCACTCCAACGAGAAAAACGATAACTTTTCTGGACATGATGCTTATTATTTGTGCGCCGTTAAATTATGAAACGTATATTAAACGACGTTTAATTATCGCAGCAGACGCGCAATGTTAATCGCTTGATTGAAATTGCAGGAATGGCGTAGTAATCCGCAATTGAATGTTAGCCACGAATTAGTGATGCAGCTTGTATTCCAGGTGACAACGATACCCGCGATCAACAAAGAGCTCATCAATATTTCTATTGTGCACCCGCAAACAACTCAATAGATCGTACTCAAAGAACACTAATGTCAAATGTAATTTGCCTCATTTCTTTTTATCGAAAATATTCCTTTTTTTACATCATATATATTTTTTACATCATATATATCATATTTACATCATATATACTTTTTGAAATCATATTTACTAAATATGATTTAATTTTTATCCCAGAGAATTTTTATTTACGTAATATTTATAGAAAAAATATATTTCCAGAAATTCTGAAATTTTTGGAAAATCTAATTTTTATTTTAATAGAAATAATCAAAATTGCATCATTTTTCGAGGTAGTATAAAAAATTATGTCAACTTTGGACAAATAAATCTCATAAATTTCGGCTTTAATTTTAGAATATTACGTTTGCAATTTCCGTCATCAATGAGTATCGTTCATGTTCCTGAGTAACACATGCAGTTTCCGCGTTCCAATTTCGATGCATGCTCGTATTTGGATTCAATTATTGGTCATATAACGACCACTTTTGATCGACGTCACAGAGCGTTTGATTACTTTGAGACGAATTAGGTGAATAATATGCGACGATATTGTTAGATTGGGTCCTAAGTGGCACGGAAATCTGTAAAAATGGACAAAGTCGATCGCTATCTATAACTATCTATATCGGGAAATTGCGGTGTGTTCGCCGAGCGTATCTCTGTGAATTAACGATGCAACTGGTAGTACCTGACGCACTACGTGATCAACGAGAAGGATTCTCTATCGGCATTTGCCCGAAGTTATCGATCTACCGCGAAAAAAAATACCGTACGTGCATGAACGACTGTGTGAACCGATTCGTAAAATTGGACGGAATTTTTTAACATACAGATCGAAACATTGTCACATCCATTGAAATTACACTGAAGTTTTGTATTTTCCGTGTGAAAACGAGATGTGATTACAAAAGGGAAACACCATCGGTATTTGAATGCCTGTTGTGCGATATAGTTAAATTGTTCTAACAAACGTTTAATTGAAAAAAGCAGTGCAGCGTTTCACTTATTTATTTTTCGCGCAATTTATTTGTATTTGCTTAATTTTTTAAATTGATTTCGCTATGTTGTTGTAAAATCGATATATAAGCTTAATTTTAACTCAAAAGAATCTTTGTCTTAAGGTACAGTGTTATTAATTATAGTTACTAATGTCCTGCTTTTAGAATGAAAATCAACGACCGCAATTATTGCGTACACACAATATGTATCTAATGTTTTATTTATTCACTGCCGTAACATTCGATCTTACTTTAATCGAGACGAATCTTTCCTGTAGCAAAGTGTCTTTCGTGATCCACTTTGATGAAACTTTATTCATTTCGGCCTCTGTAATCTGACTTAATTAAACTTCCACTTCTCGCCCCGCTATTCCGCCTTCAAGACGGATTAGCCGAACGTACCGTCTTAAGTCCATACCGGATCTAGATCTGGATCAAGCAAAAAACTTCACGTCCGGTAGAGCATATTGCGCAATGACATCGTTTAGCGCTTTTCTATCGCGAAGTAAACTGGCAACAGAACGATAGCTAAAAAAGTGTGCAAGTATGTCATTGCGCAATATGCTGCATCTGTCTCTTATACACATCTAGATGTGTATAAGAGACAGCTATTAGCCCAATATTTCAAAATTTGCAACACATTTCTAATATTATGGACCTTTGATCGCGTTTAAAAATGGATCTAATCAACCAAATTTTAAAGAATTATATATGAAATAGGGGTAGAAAAGACTGAAGAATATAATAGAATTAAAAATAAACCGATATCTCCAATATTGAGAAAGGTACAACGTAAAACACATTTTTCTGAGGAATGAAAACCCTTCTAAAATCCATACCATTTGATGGATTCTAGAAAAATTAGAGGAGAACATACTTTCTATGATACTCTATTTGTGTGCAAAATTTCAGCCCGGTATCTAAAAAATTGTAGAAGTAGATGCGTGTACAAAAATCCGTACACACACACACACACACACACATACATACATACGTCCGGACATTTTCTACTAATATGATTTCTCGACATTTTGGAACATTCTAAACCTATTTCCATCAAAATCTCGAAAAAATTTTTTTCCACGATCACAAAGCTTCCTCTATGAGGAAGCAAAACGGAATAAGGCGTCTCGAGAATGTATTTGCGTTTTATGCGCATCTAAATTCCATTCGTTTTAATATAACTCGATGAAAGCGCGCGTAAAAGCTGCGATTAAATGACATATCACGTTAAAGTCTTTCTTTTTCATTGTTCTGACTAGTCAGATTTTTATTCTAATAACTGTTCATGTAACGTCACTTATTGTAACGTCGCAGTTATCTAAATACTATCTGCAGAAATTATTTGAATACTTCATAAAATTCATAAACTTTTTAAATGTAAGTTATTTTTTGCATTTAATATTGCAAATGTACACAAAAACTAAATTACTTAATTGAAATTTAATTTTTGTATATGTATACAGGGTGTCTGGTAGAAAAGTAACCACCTTAAAGGTAGAGGTAGATTAGGTCAAACGAAAGAGAAAAGTCATGTACCGCTTTGCAAAATTCGCATTAGTTATTGAGTAATTAATTGAAATGTCTGAGCGAATTAGCGCGCGGAAAGATGTAGGGCGGACTCCGTAGGCGCGTGGCAAGCGGTAGGGCGGACTTCGTAAGCAATAACATAGCTTTTTTGTTAGGTCTCCTAGCAACGGTGAGCATTATCTGGGGTGCGTTCAGGAATTACGCCCAGATAACTCTGGTGTGCTGAAAAGCTATAGTATGTGTGACATGAACTATACACCAGAGTTAACTGGACGTAATTTATGAATGCACCACAGATGGAGCGGCGCGGTATCACATGTCACCGTTGCTATAGGAGACCTAACAAAAAAGCTATGTTATTGCCTACGGAGTCCGCCCTACCGCTTGCCACGCGCCAACGGAGTCCGCCCTATATCTTTCCGCGCGCTGATTCGCTCAGACATTTCAATTAATTACTCAATAACTAATGCGAATTTTGCAAAGTGGTACATGACTTTCCTCTTTCGCGTTTGACCTAATCTACCTCTACCTTTAAGGTGCTTACTTTCCTACCGGACACCCTGTATATAATACGGATTCAAAGCTTTCTTAAGGAGGTTCTCAGGTTAAAAAAATTGAGGAGATTCTTATGATTTTTCATATCTTTTAACACAGGAGCTTTTTGGCCATTGCCCTCTTCTAAGTAATAAATAATGAAAATTTAAACAATAAAAACGATAATTTATTATTAAAAAGTATTTTTTATAATATTAATGAATATTAATATGAAAAAAATGTTTTTAAATTATTTGTAATAATGATTTAAATGTAATTAAGATATCAATAATTTTGATAAAAACGTGGCAACAGAGCATTTATTTATTAGTATAACGTCATTAAGAAAATTGTATTATTTATGTACATTTCATACTCTTACACGAAAATGATACGATAAAACTTTATTCTTTTTTAAATCGAGAATGGCCTAAACGGTCATAGCTGGATCTGATTGTTAGTGCTCAATAATATTTTATGTGTGAATATTCTAGTTCAACAAACTTCGCGCCGATGTCGGTCTTGAAACGCAGAATTTTGAATTGAACCAGAATAGTAATATTACAATATTAAATTGGTAATCAATAATGATGCTAACAAGCATCTAGATATAAGATTGAACTAGAATATTCACACATAAAATATTATTAAGATCCTGCTATGACTGTAGAGGGCGTAGAGGCCCTTCTCGATTTTAATTTGTATTATACATTACGCGGTCTTATTATTGTTTATTTTTTTTAATTCCAAAATGTTCTTTAAACTCCATTCCTTCATATAAATATATAATTTTTCAAAATTTTTATATTTTGTTTGCGATTATATATTACCTAAAATTCTCGTTCTCATAAGATTTAATACTATTTTAAAAATTTATAAAAAACTATACAGTTAAAAAATTTGCCTAAATATTATTCATAAACTTATTCTTAAAATATGATCAAGTTCTTATATTATGTTAAAAAACTAGAGAATTTTTTTAAATTGCAGAGAATAATAACGATCGTTTTGATGCTAAGAAATTTACAATTATTGAGCTATACGAGATTGAAAATATTGTTCATGTAAAAAGAACTATAGAACTACATAAAATTTGAGAGTTCCTATTCTATTACACTCTGTCTGCGTTCTTAATTAGACAAACCTCCCAAGTGTCGCAATGCCGAAACTTGATACACGAGTTTTGCTGGTCGTCGCCAAGAAAAAAAGAAAACGGCGAAAGCATTAAATCAGCTGGCGCTATACACGTTTATCCTGCACGCCTGTGTACATATGGACGGTGGTGGTTGGTGTCTAAATATAGAGGATATATGAGCCTCTTATTCTGAAGGTGGCGTAAATGAAATTTCGAAGAACAATGAATTTTTATTGAGTTATGTCATTTTTAAATATAACAATAATTTAAAATTGAAGCAATTAAAGAGAATAATAGGAAATGAAAAAATACAGGTATTCTAGAAATTATTATTGAAGTATCCAGACAAACATTCTTTTTTAAATTCTAGAATAATATAAATTCCAATTTTTTGAAATATCAAACTATATTCATATTTTTGATAGAAATATGTGAACCTTTTTCCTTTTGAACTGTCATATTTTCTTCAATAATGAAGTTATTGACAAATACACATATATATTATTGATTTCTTGTAATTAAATTGTAACGAGGGAAATAATTTAAAAACGAGATACTTTTTTATCTTTCAATTTTTCTCACTTTTAATAAAGTTCTATTTATTCAAAATTTAAATATATATATGTAGGAAAATAAAAAGAACCGTAAGGCTAATTAAAGTATTCATAGACGATCGGAATAATTATGAGAATAGTGGAGTAGTCGTGGGGTAGGACTCAAGTGCTAAGAGCAAAAATGAAGGATCCCGAGTTTGAATCGCAATCGGCTCCGTTAATTTTTCCGCCGGCTCCTACACTACAACCTGTGTGAAGTTAGCCCCCCAATGCAATGTCGAAAAATCAAAAATTTTCTTTTTGCAAATGTTTGCCCATCGTTTGCCCACGAATGCCCCGTTAGAATTTTTGTTTGCCCCCCTCTAGTTTAAAAGTTATAGGCAAATCAGAGCCGGCTCATGCTTCTCCAGTTTACCTCCACCCAACCTCATCACGGCTGCTGACGTGCTGTCGCGCCTTTATTAATAAAATTATAAATTTTATTAATTATTTTATAATTTATTAAACGTTTGCAAAAAGAAATTTTTTGATTTTTCGACATTGGGGGGCCAGTGTGAAGTTGGCCCCCCAAAATTAAATTGCTTATATCTTTTGAACTAGAGGGAGGCAAATAAAAATTCCAACGGGGCATTCGTGGGCAAACGATGGGCAAACGTTTGCAAAAAGAATATTTTTGATTTTTCGACATTGGGGGCTAACTTCACACAGGTACACTACAGCATATTTATTCATTGGCGGACAAAAGACGATACGATGGGTATGTTACAACAGGTAGATTATTATTTAAAGAAAGCGAAGGCGATATACAATTGGTGGTGCCAAAATGTATGCAGTTTACAGCATACATTAAATAGCACGAGCTCATGAAAATGGTCATTTTGCGTTTGAAAAAGCAGAAACGCTCTTCAAACGAAATTATTGATTTTCAAATATGCGCAGTACAATAAAAAAAAGTTATTCGAAATTGCATAAGTTGTATCCTTGCTAACAGAAAATCAGATAGATTAAACGGTTATTTGAATCCAATATCTAAAGGCACTGTGCCCCTTGACACCTATCATATCGATTATCTTGGATCACTTCCTTTTACAAAAAAGAGATATTATAATATTTTTATTGTGTAATTTGTATGGTTATTCGGGACGCGATCAACTGGCATAGCAGAAGTTCTGGACAAACTGAGTAAATTATTTATTATTTTTGGAAATCCTAAAAGAATTATTTTTGACAGAGGAACTGCCTTTACATCTAAAAATTTTTCGAAGTATTGCCAAAATGAAAATATAAAGCACATTCTCATTACTACCGGGGTATCGCGTTCAAACGGTCATATTACAGTATAAAAAGCATTTAAAATCAAAGTAAAGCATAAAACAAAAACTTAGCGTGCCCGGGTTAAAATACAATATCCTACGCTCAATATGTGAATTATGCCCAGGCATTCCTTGTTTTATGTTTTACTGTGATTTTAAATGAGTTTTATACTGTAATATTTTCAAAAATTCTTTTAAAAGTTAATAGTACTTGGCAAATTAAATAAATTTCATATCCATTTTTGAACATACTTGAATGCTTTTTTATGTACTTGACATACTTTTTTGCCTTTGTAAGATCTTTTTTACATTGCATTTTACTTATTATGCTCGATAGATTTGTTGCAGCCCACAGATTTATTCGCAGCCCACGCATAAAACTGCATTCAAAATCCATAATCTACTTGCTGCCGCATCAGTGAAATAAAATTCGTGCAAAAAATACAGTGTTTTATATATTGTCCATTCATGATGATTTCGACTTTACGCGAATTATCATCAATATGAAGCTACATCAAATGTGTTTGCTCTACAAGGCATACGAATTGAAATGTTTTTGTATACATTTAAAATAAAATAATTAAGAATAATCATTAACACGAAAAAATGGTAATTGTGATAATATTTAAACATTTAATGTAAAATAAACGGAATTTAAGTGAATGTATTAAACGTAAAGAAATATAATATTTAACATTTTTTATGTTAAATATTATATGTGATAACCATAATCATTAGCATATATTTAATATATTTACTAATAGACAAAAATTGCATATTATAATTTTCAATATAAAACTTAACATTTTTGTAGTGTTACTGATGTAAATATTATCTAATGTTGTTTTGTGTCATAGTACGGAAATAAATTATTAACGATTCACTGGTTTTATGAAACAAAGGAAGACTGTAATAAAATATGTGAAATCATGTGAAAGTACCGATTGCCAAATAAATCATCGAATTGGCGCCTCCATACATATTTCATGCGATACACTCTTCTGCATGCCAAGTTGAATTAATATCCAAATAGTATTATCACCAGAAATTGAAATATCGTTGAATACAGATAAAAATGACGTATTAAATTCGTCAAAAATATACGTTCAAATTTACAGGAATGTCCAATATCACGAAACGTTTATATGCCAGTATCTTTCAGCATGCAAGCTTTTGCAAATTAAATAGTTTAATATATTTTATATATCAATATGTTCCGCAAATACACTAAACACATTTTATACTTTAATTTCTATTTGATCGACAATTTCGTTAAAAAATATAAGGAGAATATCTTTCAAAAGTATAAATGTATGACAAAAAATCTCCTAGATTTTTTCACAAAATGTTAATTGAGAAAGCAAACGAACGCATATCTTCTATGCATATCTTCGTCGCAAAACGAATCGATAGACACTCTAAATGATTACAGTAGGAAGAACATCACGGTGCAAAGGTTGGAAAATGTGGCGCGGTGGTGTCATTTCCGGCGGCGCTGCAATTCGCTTCGCGCCGGAAACTTCCGGTCACAATGCTGGATTCGAAAATGCTCTGCGGCAACTTCTGTTTTCATTTTATTGTTATTACACACGAGCGCGTTTCCAACGAGGCGTGCCACCAAACCCACGTACATATACGTATATATATCTAGCAACGAAAAGGCATAGCTTCTTCCCATTCCCTCAAAGAAAAGGCTGAACGAGAAGTTTCAAGCGTGTGCTTCCAAGTTTGTACGATTCGTTACACAGTTTGTTGCACGCACTACTGTTATACTTAAGATATACACTCAAAATATATACGCTCATAATCTATCCTATAATTCTATTCATGCTATGTGAATGTCTGTGGAAAATTCAAAACAGCTAAACGATCTAAAACTTGTGGATAAAATCCAATCATTTTTCTGAAAATTTGTCTGATTATCAATTTTAAATTGTTACAAAAATTCCCCCAATCTATGAATATAAAATACTTTAATTTTTCTTTTTTGCCATTAATATTTAAAATACAATAGCTGGAGCATAGATTGCTATCCAAGAAAGACGCGAACTTCTTTTTTATTAGCTGCAGCTCTCAATTAGCATTTGAAATTTAGGAGGAGCTGTGATTATATTTTCTTCATTTCGTAATAAGTTTTTTAGTATAAAAGTGCAAACGAACAGCTATACTCTCGTAGGGGATTCCCTAGTTTGCAACTACGCGGTAATCTCAGCAATGTTTGTCGTGCCGCTGCTAGAAATTACTCGACCACCTTTGTTGTGGTTCTCTTTGCGACGCAAGCTTTCTCTTCTGCAAGCACCTCGTTAGAAGATGAAGAGAAAACTATAAAGACAGAAAGAGAGAGAGAGAGAGAGAGAGAGAAAGAGAGAGGAAAACTAGGGATGGATGAAGGAAGCACGCCAGCTTTACTCTACTACATATGTTCGTTAGTGTAAATTAACTTCTCATTACTAACAAAACAGTTTTATCATGAAAACTAATAATACTTTTTAAAATTGATTCCTACTGGCACATTGAGCAAATCCTTATAAATAGATGATACCAGGGACAATAGTTGGACAGCGGAAATGGGCGATGCGAAACAGCGTGACATGATGCGATGCGGCGAATGAGAACTGGCGGATCATAGTTTATTTTGATCTACGGGGCGAAGTGCGAACATCGACCGTCAAAGAGATGAGTTTCTGATTGAGTTCCTCGTAATCGAATCTGTCGTGTACAGTAAATACTCTTTCATCCAACAATAAATAGATTTGCATAGAATAAGTAGAGGTACATATCGAAAATATCACATGTAATGCATATTTAATTTTTTTTCATATAATGCAATACCTTTTTCTTGCGGAAAAGCTCATATTGTATAAATTCCGAATGTAACTTTTTAATACAATTCTTAAATTAATAACTTTAATAACAATTAATTAATGACAGCTCTTTCTACAAGTTTTTCTACAGACGAAATTATATTCTTTCATTGCGTTATGTAACTTAAGAAAATAAGAAACATTAAATTTTAAATATTAATTATATTAATTAATTTTAATTATTAAACTTAATACTTCACGTAAAGATTAATTATTTATACAGTTAATATAAAACAATTTTTTATGAAAATAATAGCGAAACTATATAGTATTAAAAAGGATAAGTTTATAACTTTACAGTATTCAAAGATTATAAATTTATATTATTACTACGGTTTAATATATAATTGTATGTTGCTATGTATAAGTAAGATTAAAATTAATAGTGTCTGTGTTGGCCAGAAATTGCCTCAGCATTGTTGCTTATAGCGCTTGCTGTATCGATGGAATAGTAGTGGTTCTATGACCTGGCCGACATAAAGAGACACGAGATATTAATATCTTACATACATTCTCTTACACACTCCGACCCTCTCTTAATCTTATCCTTCTTTATGCACTCCTTTTCTATAATACATATAGCTCAATGTTGTGTAATCGATCCAATTAATTCCCGGCCACTGAAATCAAAAGATTCGTCCAAAAATCATTGAGACATAAATTACGTCCTATTATTGAAATAAAATTAATTTCACCGTAATAATTTTATCAAGTAGTTTATAATAGTTATTTTATAAAAATTTTAATCAATTGCTACTTATTCACGAAGAATTGATTTCTATTATTCTTTCCCCTCGTTCAATTTTGTTTGATTCGACCATACGCGGCAAAAACCCTGAAACCGGCATCGGCAAGACAGAAAAATTTTAATCACAGCAGAGAAAGAAAGGAAATAATTCCTACTATGATTAAAACTGCTTATCGATAAAATCTCTTTAATCAGTTTTGTTACTTAACATAACGATTTTCCCTGTATAGAGACTTTCTCTATATAAGTCCCTGCAACTTATTACCTCGTGCAGAATTTAATTACGTTTACAATAATACAACGAGCGAGTTGCACACGCGTGCGTCCGTATTTCAATCTTGGAAGGCGCGCCGACGAAACCACGCCGAAGGTTGGCGTATTCATTTTGTTAATAAACCGCGGCGCGCGCGCGCTTGCTCGCACGGATATATATATACGTACGGGATTGACCTAATTCTCATTAAATTCCTGGCAGTCGTCACGACGCCCGTTGCTTGCCTGTGCCACCCGTTATACGCATACACTTTCCATATATCTCGCTTAAGATACGAGAAACAAAAAAATGAAAAGTGTCCACCAGTTCAGAGAACCAATTATTCTTTTTCGTTCGAAATATCTGTGTCCGTTGGAGAGACAATACCTTATCCCTGTCTTTATAAAATGGCAAATATGTGCATGCGTTTTCCACGGCGAATATATTTCAAAATCGCGCGTCTGGACATGAATTTTGCTGCCTTGTTGATATTGACTTTATTATTTTTGTATAGTCAAATCAAACAAAATTGCACGGGCAGATGAAAAACAATAATAGAAATCGTTCTTCTATGAATAAGTATCCTTTGTAGCTTTTAGATTGCAGAAATATTTTTTATGCCGCTTTTGTTTTTCGTGACTGGAAAACCGGATAAAATAATACTGTTGTTAAAATAATAATAGAACTCGATCTATGCGCACGCGATAAACACACATGTTTGTTTATAAATTTTCAGATTAAAAAATATTTGCCATTTTATTGTTAAAGGTCTTTTAAACAAAACTTCCTTCAAATAAATTCGTTGACCATAAACTAATAATCTACCAGATTAATTCCATAATACATATTTCATAGAACATAGTGTCGATAAATAGCTAAAAATATTCAACAAACAATTAATCACATCGATTCTAATTGAAATATGATTGCGTTAAACGAACGATACCGGTAATTTGAATTGAAGCAAATGCTATTTAATGAATCATTCACATATATCCACAAAATCGTATAACTGTCAATTATACCAGATTTCGTGATAGAGTGCTGGTACATAAATAATATTAATTAGAGAACCATATCCTCCTAATTTGGCACGACCATATCGCATCTATCGCGATATTATTAATTTACGCCCGAAGCAATCCTAATTACATTGTATCATTAGCACAGGAAACAAAAGTTTATTATTAACAATGGAAACAAGCAAAGGCGGGTAATGTAAATAAATTTACGGTCATTGTTCACGTCCATGACTATTAATAAATTGCTACGATATATACATATATGTCCCACACACGGTTTAATTTCATTATACGCTGTGGCCTGCTGTATGTTTACTTTAAACTCATGTTGCATCTCGGATATGGAATACTCATGTGTAATCACGTAACTCAAATTGGTCCCCGTATTCCACACCTGTGTGTATGTATGTATTAAAATATTTCGCGAAATTATAGAAAGTTTTATTTCAAATGATTACGCGGAATGTTCAACACGTTTGTCATCCTTTCGCTCCAGATATAACATATAAATTGTATATATGTTATTAATCGAGATTCTAGGGATTTAAAACTAGCGAATAGCTAAAGAAATATCTTTCATTAATTCGGAATAGATTCTATTTTAACATTTACCGAATAACCTATCAAGAAAGTGCTCAATACTCGACATCTCGTATGACGTAAATTACTCGGCGAAAACTACGCTTCGAAAACTACACGTCGTGACGATGTTGACATTTAATCACTCCTGACTTCGGCACCGGCACTTCGGGGCCGTTTAGCCTTCGTACTCTTCTCTACGTCAATGGCAAGATTAAAGAGTGATGTGTACGTCAAGCTTTTTAAACACAACAATAGCCGACTAAAACGCAACGTAAATTACAATACTTTTATTCTTTAATAATACTTTTCCTTTGTGTTTTAATCGAGGTTTTAATCCTGTAACTATGTACATGCAAAATGTTTCTAGATTTTTTGCTTTTAGTTTCGTGTGACGGAAAATCAGATAGCTTAATTATTAATATTTATATGAAAGCACCAATTGCAATCGTAAAAGTGCCACGATGTTCTCACAAAATCAATAATGTCGTAAATGGATTTAATCATACGACAAGCGTGTTAATTTTATACCATAATAAGCTTGTATAAGAAATCTTATACAGGGTGTTTCAGGGTTAAATGTCCTAACTTAAAATATGAACTTAGAACTTCAAAACAAGAAAAAATTTTCCTCTGGAGGTATGCCCGTAAACGCTTTGTTTAAGAGATATTGACATCTAAACATTTTCATTATAAAATTTTATTTTTTACTTAGATTTTTTTACTTGGGATGCTATTAAACAAAAAGTCTACGAAAGGCCGGTTAATGACATTAATTCTTTATAAAGAAGAATTATTCAAGCATGTGAGAAACAATTACAGCTATTCAGTGCCGCTCTGCCACTGCTGCCGTGAAAGAAAAATGCCAAGCCTGTCTCAATGTTCAAGGCTGTCACTTTGAACAAAATTTATAATTATGTAAAAATTTTCATATTTTCTAATAATAAAGTAGTTGAAGCACACTATTAAATTATTTATTATAACCTGATAACAATTTCAT
>NJRQ01000043.1:256810-271137 GCA_003063805.1 Aphaenogaster ashmeadi | reverse complement strand
CACAGAAATAATCTATTAAATTATTCAATGTGAGGAAAATTTATATCGATTAAACGTTTTTTTTATTTATTAAAAATATCTTTTTCCAGTACATGCTATTGTAGAATAACATCATTCTCCGGGAAAATATGTAAGCATGCTCATTTCGCGCCGGCGGACTATCCTCCCATAAAACCAGCGTCGCAACAAATTTCCCTTATTACAACGTATGCAGTATGCAAAGGCGTAATAGGTGCTGCTATTATTACCGTCATTAGATTTCATATTTTGCGTAAGCGATCGTTATTGTGAGAACTTTTTACAACAAATTATTTTCAGCTGGCGTGATTTCTGTGCGCAGGCCATATTTTGTTAAAGCGGACGAAATGTATGGAGAACGATACAAAAGATTTATATTCAGGAACGGACAGAATATTTTAGAGAGTGTCACGTACAAATGAATAATAAATGTAGCGGTATGGAAAAAAGCAAATTTTATGATAAAGATGATATGTGTCTTCTTGTTAATAAAAACCTGTTTACTTAATTATTTTGAATTTACAACTTCTTTTATCTAGAAAAATTCCATCTTTTAACGAAATATATTTTCTTAGCAATTAAGTTTATGAACATTTTGAAGAAGAAATAAGTGCACTTTATTAAATATAAAATATGTCGTCTGGCAACGCCAAAAAACGAGGCAAAAATACGTTTAGATACGTGCTCCGAAATCCTCCCACGAGCAATATCGTGTACGTGCATAGGATGAGGGATTACGCTCGTTTAGACGACGCACGACATACGTGAAATCTTATTAGCCGAAAAACGTTGCGGAGTGTAGTGAGGCACTTCCTAAGACTTGGAGCAACGCCTCGAAAGCAAAGCGGACGATAAAGCCGCCATGGGAAAGCGCGATGTAGGTATCCCGTAGTATTGCATTTCGCCCCGGGAGATCTTAGACCGTACGTGCTTTGTCGGATTTTCGAAAGAGATAGAAAATCGCGTTTTCCGAGATCGTATTCCATGTACTTCCGGGGGAAACGTGGCTCTGGTATTTTCCACCAATGTAGGCGCTATTTTCATTGAAATTTCTTTGATAAAGTACATGTAATAGATATAAAAAGTTCTGACAAGTTATTGAAAAAGTTTTTAAAACACAAAGATTTCATTTATCGCACACAAAAAGTTTTTTTTTAATTTAGTATTAACTAAACTTTAAAAAAAATTAATTTGAGAGGACCATATTACTTTCAATTGGAAACACATTTGAATGACTGCTGTTTTGAATTCTACAACGGCACAGAAATATGCCAACAGCCATTTTCGTGTTAGCTCTTTTTACTGCAATGTGTTCTATAAACTGCACAGCGTAGATATTTCCTATTCCAATTTTATCCAACGAACGTTGGCAGACTTTTCATTCCTTTGCGAACATTTTTGTTTTGTTCGTCAACAAATCCGCGAACGGTCATGAATCCGCCAACGTTCTAAACGGAACGGAGAATCGCGGATGTTTCTACTGTGAAATCTCATTCTATGTGCACCAGATCGGTTAGTAGGCGACAAATATAAGTTTGTCCATCTTAAAGCGGATACGTTGAGATCCCCCAAGATGAAACGCCGGGGACAATCGTGACCGACATGATCCACGACGTTCGAAGTTTCAAACAGAAACTTAGCAAAGTCTCGGCCAAGTTTAGTGATACCGTGA
The DNA here is from genome assembly GCA_003063805.1 of Aphaenogaster ashmeadi. NCBI lineage: Eukaryota > Metazoa > Arthropoda > Insecta > Hymenoptera > Formicidae > Aphaenogaster > Aphaenogaster ashmeadi. The sequence continues at coordinate 269,447 of NJRQ01000043.1, read as the reverse complement.
AACTTGGAAAGATTTCAAAAGTCTCGCCATCGTGGTGTAATTAAAAAAGGAAATATCTTAGTTCTGATTTATGCAAAATTGTACAAAAATTTATAATTATACTGTGAAAAAAATCTTTTCATACTATTACGATATTAGTAAATTGATCATTGATGATTAGTAAACTTCATCATCAACGAATCATATAACGAATGCTCAATTTTCAAGAAGTCGAATGTATGAATATATAAATAAAATCGAGTTACGAAAGTGAATTCAAACATCAATCGCGATACCATCATCTGATTGGAATTTTATACAAACATTTAAAGTAATCGGAATAATTGCCAATCTTGAAAAGTGACAGCAAACTATCAATCAATCGTGCAATTTGATGGTTATCTGTATAAAAGTAAAATTGAGACTGTCGAAAGCTTAACCGACGAATAAATCAATTCTATATATAAATGGTCCTTTCCGTTGTTCACGGCGCCGACCAAACCACCGAAACGAATTAACGGCGACTGTGGGAAGTGAGTACTCCCGAAAAAACCGAGCGAAGCAAATTTGGTGCTATGACCCACGGGAACGTAACCCGAAATAATGCCCACAGGGGAACGCTGGAGCCTTATTTACCCATGGAAATGAAAACTGCCGAGTACAGCGATGTAATTCGGGTGGTTCGCGCCAATGTATGTACACTCATAAAAGTTCGGAACACGTGTATGTATATAGAGTATTGTATAAAGCGACTATATCAGTTTAATTACTGCTACTACCGGGCGCGATTCGATATTAGAATAAAATTATTAGAATGGCGAAGCTAGAGATAAACGTATATATCTTACTTTTCGGTTCTAATTTACATGTTATAATCTTTACACGTCAAATATCATAAGAATTATTATCTTTGTAATTTTAATTCGCATATTATTAAATTATATTGCATATTATTAAATTACATTCCAAGTATATTATTAAAATGCTCAGATCGAAAGTCGGATGGAAATGTCTGCAGGTAACAATATATCTTCCATTTTCTGCCAACGATCACAGCATCACTGCACTTAAGTACTTAACTTCGCAAAGCCTATTATCCCGGTAATTGAGGATTGAAATTTAATTATGTCCTCAACTATATATAGATCCAAATAGCATCAAAATCAATCAATTTAATGCAAATTATCTGGTGAAAATAACTAACTTAATTCGAATTAACTTAAACGAATTAATGTAACTATCGAAAATACGTTTTTATGATTCAATACCAGATTGAAAATAGATCGAATATTATCTCCACAATTGCTACTAAAATTAAAGTTATACAAAAAATTATATAAAAGCGAATCTCTAAAATTAACGAACAAAAATACCGACTTGTTTTGTGAAAGATGGAAATAATTGAACATCTTGGAACTTCTTCTTGTTTCTGCCAGGGTTTAGACACGATATTTTTCGAGATGAAAGCCGCAAGTCGAGATAATAACTGCGTCAGCTTAGAAAGTATTTTTCACTGCTTATCCTTTTCTCGCCCCTTTCACTTACGATTTAAATCTCCTGTGCCACCGCCGCGCCAGTGCTATTACGCGGAGAGCGAGATATATATATCGCGCTGAGCATACAAGAAGTAACAAACAGCGATATAATTCTCGTGGCTGGCGGAATGCATTTGCAACTTTTTAACATCCAATATCTTATGGTTGACGTCATGAAGGGCTGCACTGTAAAAAAAATTTTCATGTAAAATTACAACTATTATAGTGGGTAATATTGGGACCATCTATTAAAGGTGTATATTTACATACATCAGTATATTTCGTAGATAAAATTATTATCTTATATGGTAAGTAAGCAGCTTGCACAAGTAAATTTACATGTTAAAAGTAGATTTTTAGAAATGTTTTTGTAATAATACATTTTATATATGTATTTGTACAATTTCACATATTAAATGTAAATAATGTCGAATTGTCTAACCAAGAGTTCTTAATTTGAAATTATGCTGCAACGTAAATAAGCTAAACGAGTTACATATGATTGTAAATTTATAATTTTTTTTATTTGTATAATATATACTTACATAAAATCAAAGATAAAAGTAAGCCAATGTGAGCCAACTTACGTAAAAATGCAGCTATAATGCATGAAATTATCATATGCCGTGTAATATTACAAAAAAATTGTACATTTACATAAAATATATAAATTATACTTTTAATCTTGTAATTCTTCATCAAATATAAAAAATTATTACACAACAAAGAGTAAAAAAACTAATTTTTGTAAAAGTACATGAATTTATATATTTTCATTATTAATAGTGTAATTGTTCCACTCATTATTTATGTAATTTTACATACTTTTTAACAGTGTGCATAATACGATTCGTTTGTGTGCGCAATGGTCGCGGTAAACGCAAGTAGGAAACGTGACATGATCCTGCATTTCCGATTAAAGCCGACGAAACCTTAATTAAAACGTGTCCCATGTAAATGGGTAATCACTCGTATTATATCGCGAATATATGTAGATAAAATATTCACGCACTCGGTGCATTCGTGGTCTATTTCGTTCCATTTACAATTTCTGGTTGATCAAATTTTATCTCACCCCAATCTTTAATTGCACACAATGAGTCAAATGAATTACATCGGAATCCACAGGCTAGCGTATCCAATATTGATCGAATATTGCATTTATATATTTTTAAATTTATCATGTGGCTTGATAATTTACACGATAACAAAATTTCACTCTTAATCTGCATTTTACCAAATTAAAAATTTACTTAATATTTCCTAAATAATTCTAAATTGTCAAGATATTTTTTAATATTTTGATAGATTAAAATTCTAATGATACGAGAGCTATCTCAGGAAAGTGTAATCGATTTGTATTTTCCGACAGAACCGCTGTCCAGCAGCCGAGACTTCTTCTCCTTTTCATGCGTAAAGCGAGCGCGGCGCACCGCTTTTTACGAACATTTCATCGTTCTACCACATCACGAGAATTCAAGCTCCTGGCGTTTCCCTAGGAACGCCATACGCGGACGCCGTCTATTAAATTTTTCCACGTTTCGCTCCGTTCTCTTCTCCGGAGAATTCCGCGTCGCGCCCCGGCGAGCGCTTTACTCTCCCGGACCCCTCTACGATAATTGAATTTCAGCGGCCGATTTAGCGAGAAAGTGTGTGGTCATCGCGCGAACGAGGGAAAATAATACTGCCGATATGCCGTTCACGAGCCGCACTGCTAATTACTGGAACCCAACGCGAATTATTAACGGGCCGTTCACGCGGCACTCATTACCAACCGATATCGATTCGGCCGCGAATTTTATTTGTCCCTTCGGCTCTCGCGCATGACGTAAATAGAATACGTACGCGATCGCAATACGAATGCCGACTATAATATTCGACGTGCCGTCTATAACATGCATCCGGTGATGAGTAGCGCGTAAACGGCATAAATGCACGCATACCGGCATCATTTACGGTTTAATTATCTCACCGATGCCGGAAATTAAATCGTATTGAACTTGAGATAGCTCTAATATCAATCTCTTCGCAGCTAACATACTGAAAATTATATGGAGACGATTATTATCAATTACAAATAAAGTATAGTCTTACGCCAGTAAATAGATAACAAATGAAGGTAAATTATATTCGACGACAACTGGCTAAATTGATTAATTAGAAATATTCTTACTACGTTAGCGACCATGGGTTTTTGGTTTATTTAACGAGCAGAATTTTAATAATTTTTGATGCTAATAAGCATCTATAAGATCTTTCCCTTCCCCGAAAACTGTAAAGAAATTATTGCGAAAAATATTACCTCAGCCAGGATTTGAACCTGGACCTCCCTACACTCCGGGCGGGCGTCGTTATCAATTAATTGATTTCTAATCAAAATACTTACCAGTCTATTTTGTCAAAAAGATTTGATCAAAATAGGGAAATTGATTTGTTCGATATCTAATTTAATCAAAAAATTTGATATATGTTTATTTTAGCAGCACCATTTATTTTTTTGAAAAAAAGCTCGCGTTAGTATCAGGTGCGGCAAACGCAGAATAATTAAACAGGTGCGTGCTAATGCAAACGTGAGCGAACTACGCGACGGTTTACCGTCTTCGGGGAGAATAAGCGAAGTTTCGTTACCGGTTTCTGCCGGAATAATGCCAGACTGTCCCGCTTCACGGCATTAATTAGCAAACAGCCATAGCAGCACCGTAAGTGCAATCTGGATAACTTGCACAGAATGCGAACCATTGTTACCGGAATCTTATTAGTTCATACACTGAAAGAAAAATTTACTAAATTTCAATAAATGTTTTCTACAATAGTACTAATAAAGTATTCTTTTGAATTCAGTAAATATTTTATTAGGTTTAGAAAATTTGTTTTCAATTGGATGAATATTTTTTTCATTCGAAAAATATTAACTGAACTTTAAAAAAATACTTTATAAGGACTATTGGAAAAAACATTTATTGAAATTTAATAAATTTTTCTCTCAGTGTAATTATGGACATTTGTGCACTTTCCTTCCTGTCTCATGTCATAGGATCGATGCAAAAAATTTTTCGATCGACTTCACGATTTGGATGCAAAAGACGTTCGCGAATTCTTTGAAGTCTTCGAGAGACTGCGAGCGGACAAAGAATTGTTAATAAGTTCTACGATCGTTGAAGAAAATCCTATTATTACTTTTTCTCGCTCCTACTTTTTCTCGACCTTACTGACGTTTTTAGTAGCGCGCAAAAAGGAAATTATTCTCAAAGTTGCAACGTTGCATTTGTAATTTGGATTTATTAACTGTTGCTGATTATCATTAACTTTCTAGCTTAACTTTCGCAACAGTTACCGCATTTATAATCAGGCCAATTGCATGCTAATCACATTGTAATTGTAATACAGATAAGGAATTATTTAATAAAAAACAGTTAATATTAAACAAAAAAGAGTTATAGAACTGCATATATACGCTACTATAAATTCAATATGTATGACTGTTATTAAAATTGTGTAGGTTCGTCCCAATAAAGGATATTATCGTTCATCAATTTATCGAGATAAAATCAATTATCTCCCAAAAATCGTGACAAGACCATTTTAATTAGCGGAATGAATTTCGTGCGATAGTCATACATTCAATTTCCTTTAGTGCAATTATATTCCTATTATATTTTTTGCGTCCAGTATTTGCGAATGCAGAGCAGGCACACATGGTATGCATTATTATGCATTCGCCTATTTTTCCGGTGAACAAAATGTATTCTATTCTCTGTTTTACCAGTCCGCCAGTGTTTTTGTAATATGTTTTATCGTTGAACGTGCCAACGCAATACTTATGATCTGGCGAGAATATCATATACTGGCGCGTTTCGCACGCGAACCAGCAGCAATCATTCCCGGCGCAAAAACATCCACACGCGAAATTTCGATCGCCGGTTTCGATAAGAAAATGATTTACGTTCAAAGGATACCTGCCATAATTCCGTTCGCGAGCTTCTTAGAGCTTACGAAGGAGACAGACGATGCGTTGCGAAATTGCGAAATGAGAATGCGGTCAAAGCTTCCAACAAACTCGCATGATTGCACGATACTTTCTTAATGTATTCTGCGACTCGATCTGCGATTAATTCAACGGCTGCCAGCCTTTTCTCGTATTAAGCGGTGTCTACAATGAGATTTTAAGTCGTAAGACTTAACATATCGACCAATCACAATTGAGCATTCTAAAAGTAAGACCGCAATTTTGATTGCGATTGGTCGATATGTTAAATCTTACGACTTAAAATCTCATTGTAGACACCGCTTTAGATAACAACTTCGCGATTCTTTAACAGCATCTGGAAAACGCTGGGAATTTGCATGAATGCCTTAAAGATGGAGATGCTCGACCGAGCTGCGAGAACGGAAATCCGCTTACTATCAGCCAAATTTCCAACGAATTCCGCGTGCTACTATTCTGCGCCAATTAAAATTAATTCTCCGCGTGGTCCACGGCCGAAAAGCGAAATCGGCCGCAGTGACGATAGGACGAGACGCAAGAGCGGCGAGATTTCGTGAGCTTAACGATCTGCGGAAATGCAAATTGCGAGACCGCGTGTACACATTCGGACCATAAATGCAAATTATGCGGAAAGAACTGGACATAAGATAGACTGTATATGCATTTTCGCGAACGTTCAAGAAACACAGCACGCGCATTTAATTTACGCGTGTATGAAATTGTTCGAGCGTTTACAACGTTAAACGCATTGAAATGAAAATGTAAGTAATCTCTCTCTTGTGAGATTACAGTAGAATAAATGAGATAGTTTGAATCAAGAGAACGTTGCGTATTCCGCCATTTGAAACATGTCGAGTCTATTTGCGAAACACTATGCTCATATGTGCACTGCACACTTGAGTCCAAACGCGATTGTTTGATTTTCATCTCGTGTTTAAATTGAATGCGATTTTCATTTCAGATAAACAAAACTCATATTCGCACAGATTGTATTTAGCGCTAAATACGTAGCGGGGAAACAGAATGGTCTATCTCGTTAACAGAACCATCGTAGTTGGTTGAGCAATATCTCCTATACGCAAATATATATTACATGTACGTGCTCTATGATATGACTAATAAAGACCCAAGAGATATTTTACTTTAATAAATTCTGCTTAAATTTATAATTAGTTAAAAATTAATGTAATAAAATTTGAAAGATTTTGATCCATCGATAAACGCTAAGCAGTTAATAAAATTTTATTATTTGTCAAGGTATCAAAAAAGGAAACGCTAAGTTGAGTGAGCTACTTGAGTGAGCTAAAATTAGAAGGAATTAAAGTGGCTTTTTTTATATAATAATGTATAGAAAAGTATATCGGATTTAATACGCGTTTTAACCTAAATTTAGGAGTCATTGCGGCGGGCGGTGCATCAGAGTATGAATAGCGGCATACATTTTTCATCGGTCTCCCGATGCTTCCGAAAAGGTTATCTGGCACTCTTCCCACGTGGTTACAAAGGCGGAAGATGCATATATAGCCGAATGGAAAACGAGAGGCATCGATTCCTGGGGCTTAACCAAATTTCGCAAAATCGCCTTTGATGCGGTTTTACAGTTCGTGTAACCGACTATGAATTAGAGCTATATATTTGTAAATATGCTTACACTTATACAACAAAACTGATCCATAAAATAGATCTTGAATAATTAAATGTTACATCGCAGATATATAATTTTGGTCATCCAATTCATTATTCATTCTTGTATAGCATTTAATGCTAAATCTTGTATTATAATATTATTTATAATTTGAAAAAAATAGTAAATTTGATATCGATTTAATCTTACATTTTATACTATATTTTATTATATCTATTATATGTTCTCACAATATTGACATCTAATGATCTTTCTCAATACAAAACGCAGGAATATGTTCGAAAATAGTACAATATCAGATTTCATAAAATGCAATACATATCGGGACATATCGTTTTTACTCATTTACGTTCAGGACAATTTCAATACAAACGCTTTTATTTCCGATATTGATGATATCGAGACTCATTCGCGTTGCGAGATACACAGAAACGAAGCTTTTAACACGGATGCAGCAATTTTACGGCTCTATATTTCTATCGTCTTATCGCGCGCCGTAATAAATTTTCGTGCGACGATTATGCGCAAAACGTTCAAAAATCGAGCGATAAATTATCATCTTATACTGCCCTTGTTGGCAAACGCAATCCGATATGTTCCATTTATTTGGTCGTGCAATCTATCGATAAATACGATAAAATAATTCAATACAAACGTGCTTGTCTTATTTTTCAGCAATTTAAAAAAATCGATAATTATTATTATAAAAAACGATAATTATTTGTTCAATAGATACACGGAGAAAATTTTATATTAAAAATTACTATGTATGGCAGTAGCCGTGGACTATTGCTGGAATTATAAAAATTTGTACTATGTTATATTAATAATTATTATTAAACTCATTAAGTGAAAAACATAGTAAAAATTTTTATAAATCCAGCAATGGTCCACGGCTACTGCCATACATAGTAATTTTTAATATAAAATTTTCTCCGTATATATTTAATAGAAATTTAATTATTTATTTAATAAATAATGTTTGTAAGAAGCGATTGTTATTAATTATATTATTGAAAAATATATTGCGGCGTTACATCTAATCTCAATATCACAATCGTTCTAAATGCTACTTCTGAAAGGGGTGTTCGAGACATGGCCATTTCGGAATCTCTTCCCCGATATCTACGGTAAGGTAAATTAATGCGGGCTGGTTTCCTCGAGAAGAGTAAACTATACTGGCGTACGAATGGAGGCGACCCCTTTGGAGTTGAGGCGACTGGGCAATCAGGAAGTTAATTACGACAATGTTATGCAAAGGCGTCCGTCTTCTCTCGCGTTGTAATAGCGCGGGTCGCAATCTATAGCGAGAAATTTTCCCTTTACCTGCGTTCGACTTATAACCAGCGCGGAGGCACATTAAACGGGAAGTTTTGCCCCTTCTCCTCCCTTTTCACAGCCTCGAAATGCATAAATCCTCCAACTAATGTCGTGCAATTTGTAATCCGCGGCAGCTTCCAGTACATAAAGTTCATATATTACACCTCTATGAATCACTACTTTCGGCGCGGCTCGCGCCGTCGCCCCGTTTTAGCAATCGTTAACCGCGATGAATTCCAATGTTTGTTATTTCAGCCATAATAACGATGTAACGAATGGTGGTATGATTTCCTTCCATTTGTGATTTCTTAGGTTAGAATCGCTGCTTTTTTGCAGCTTACAATAACTGGCTTACATATTAGTAATATCACACGTAATGTAAATTACATGTAATGTAAATTACATTTGCATATGATAATTATTTTCTGCTTTGTAAAGAGTAAAACCGCGAAGAATTTAGAAAGTTATTTTAATTTCGCGTAACGTTTGCGAAATCTTTCACATATTTTTATTCTAAATTTACTTTCTTAATTTTGCCTAACATTATTCTTGATGCTATTTTTATTGTTTATTTTAATAATCCCTATTTATCCAATAAATTTACCAAATAAATTTCCTGTTAATATTTCTTCTAATGGCATCATTAACATCGAACGTCAATTGCTACACATTATTTCAATAAATTACGAACTGATGACCGTGCACGCACCATTAACAACGCCCCAAATACGGGAAATGCTTAGTGCTTCGTTTCCACTTTCCTGAAATTGCGAACGGAAACGAGACGTTTCGCCGTTCGAGACGAGAACTTGTTACGGGAATGAGGTGATGATTTCGAGTGTTAAGTCGCTTCCACTTGTCATCGATCGATCCTCGAAGGATTAACGGTCGTTCACACGATCCCCAACTAGTGTCGATTCACATACGTCGACATTCAGTTCAGTGACCCGTGATATCCCCTATTATGCATTCATGAGCTTTCTCATCTCACCGGTTTGCTGCCTTTATGAAAAAACTCTTTCGTTTAAAATGTTGAAACATTTGAGAAGAGTAGTTATATATTCAAAAATGTATGAGAGAGAAAATTCGATGAATCTCAGTTACTGGTCATTAATATTTATATTTAAAATATAACTTTCTGCTTACAACTATCATTTCTACTTGTTGATTGCATGATTTGTACAACATTAAAATAGCAAATTAAAATCGAGAAGGGCCCAAACGGTCATAGCTGGATCTTAGTGTTCAATAATATTTTATATGTGAATATTCTAGTTCAAACAAACTGCGTGCCGATTAATGTCGGTCCTGAAATGCAGAATTTTGAATTGAACCAGAATAGTAACTAGAATATTCACACATAAAATATTATTGAGCACTAAGATCCAGCTATGACTGTTTAGGCCCTTCTCGATTTTAATTTGTATTATACATTACGCGGTCTTATTATTGATTAAAATAGCATTTTTAAGACAAAATGCAACTTAATCAAGAGCTACGCTCAAACGGTTACAGCTATGGTTTTTAAAATCATTTTGAATTAAATGCGACTGTCAAATTATTTCTGGGACATTTAAAATATCGAGATATGGATAAAAAATAATTGATATAAAAACGGCATCAACTTCTCAGAAATCACATAACTACTTTTTTATTTTTAGAGTTTTCAGAATCAGAATACAAGAATAGTCCGAAAGAACGTTTCGTATATTTACTAATCTCTGTAATTTATTAACCAAATTATCATAACTCCGTATAAGGAAGTGACTACACAATTCGAATTAAACGCGTCTGTTTAAATACGGCTGTTGAATTATTTCTGAGACATTTAAGATATTACCAAGAAATGGACCAACAATAATTCCACCGAAATAGAAGTTATTTCCTGATGGAGTATACACAAATCATATTCCATCTTCGTTCGATATACAGGGTGGTTCCGGACATTTGCGACAAACTTAAAGGGGTGCTAGATCTCGGTAAATTGAACAATTTTTGTTAAGTAACCCGTGTCCGGCGACGCCTTCTTAAGGTGCTAGGCTCTGTTGAACATTGTTGACGGTTGTGTATTTCTTGACTTGACGTGCCTTGATTTTTTCTTATGGGGGCATGTCAAAAGTTTTATGTACACGACCCCTGTCGATATCCAAAATGAGCTCATCCGCAGGATGACGAACGAATGTGATGTGATTTGCAATACTCCTGAAATTTTCCAGAGGGTGTAGATGCAATGCTTGTATTGAGGTTGCAGGTCGCAATTTTGAACATTTGTTGTTATAAAATACACAAAATAAAATTTTAAAAACGTATGATTTTTTAAATTCTAATCTAACCATACAGAAATCAAACAGTGTTCAACAAGGCTAAAAACGACGCTTAGCGCCTTAAGGAGGCGTCGCTGGACACGGGTTACTTAACAAAAATTGTTCAATTTACCGAGCTCTAGCACCCCTTTAAGTTTGTCGCAAATGTCCGGAACCACCCTGTATACGAAAGTATACATTGCTCGTAGTTGGTTAGAGGTATCTTTCACGTCACGAAAATCTTGTGTAAAAGCGAATGAAGGCGCGCACACCCTACGGATGGTGCGACACTTCCGAAATAATAATCAAGTCACACCGCAGAGCTCGTGCCTGCCGTTCCATCTTCGCTCGGCAGTTCGCTACTGCGGTGCAATCTGGTTAGCGATCGTCGACGGGGGAAAGTTACCCGAAGTCTGGTGGCGCGTTCGCGAGGACCATCATATTTTCCGGGTGTCACTCGTAACTCATTCCCTTCATCCTTCCTTTAAGCGCGCCGCGTGAACCGGCTCAAGCAGTTCGCAAAGACAAGCCGAGTTGGTACATTATGTACGTTTCGTTAAAGCGACGAGCCCATCTCGTGCCAGAGACACGGGTTATACGCGCGTGTTGAATAAGAAAGCTGCTCAATGAAGAGAATCCTCGACCGTCCTACTTCCTCTTTCTCCTCGTCACTAAGGAGTCAATGAAACTTGAAGAGATACTCTCGTCACACGCGATAATTGTCTCGCATCATTCTCATTCTCAACGGGACGGTGAATTCCGGCTGAAAACATCCCGAGCGCTGCCGAACCGTCAAATCAAAATCGTCGTCGGAACTTTGCTCGGTAACTATAATTATAACTGTGCGTGATAAGATGGATTGGAACGGGTAACTTAATTGTTGAGAAAACACTGAGGAAACGAGCTACAATCCGGTCGACTTGAAAAGAATGGAGACGAAGCGAAATTACATGGAAATACTTTCTAATCATAGTAAAACAAGGAACTTTAACTTTTTCAAACTTAGTTTTCTTTTGATCAAAAGATGTGAATGTTTCATTCATTGTAGCAATTTCAAGAATCTTTTCGAAATTTTTGAGTAAATCAATTTTATGCAATATGGAATTAAGTTACTAATTGTGAACGTGATAATTTAAAAATATATTAAATAAATTTACTTTTAGAATTTATTTAGGCAAAATAAAAAAATTAAGGAAATGATTTATACGCGGTTATTATCAAACATAAGAATTATTATGATTCATAATTCATTCTCATCGTATTGCATTTACAACAAAAATGAAAGTACAGAAAAGATGAATTTTCTAAAGGCGAAAGGAATTTATCCGGTGAGAATCCTGGCGTCAATTGAATATGGGCGTTTTCATCATCCATCAATTTCTTATTTCATTTAGGTCGGAAAATTGATGTGCACTCGTTCTTTTTCACAACGTTTACAAAAAGCTTCTTTCCAAGATCGATCGTGCTCTATTATTTAAACTATCGTTACTATGAATAATATTTAAAAGTACCTAGAGAGAGAGAGAGAGAGAGAGAGAAAAGAGCATATAGTTTACAGCACACCCTGAATGCAGATTTAAAGAGGCAAACCGATTAATTACAAATCTAGAAACTAAAACTATCTTCAGCAGTACTTTTGCGGAAAACTAAATCTCAATTTAGAAAGCATCTAAAGTATATCAAAATGTAATCATAAATATTTATATATATCAAAATATTTTTAATAATACTATATATATTATTCTAAATTTACATTAGAAATTAATTTGCTATATTAATTCTATATTCAAACATGAATATAATCCATACCCTTTCTCGACACAGTTGTCATTAAAGAAGGAAACAATTTGATTACTAATTGGTACAGAAA
>NJRQ01000043.1:203829-214087 GCA_003063805.1 Aphaenogaster ashmeadi | reverse complement strand
GCAAGGGAGCGGCAAACAATAATTTATATTTCTCCCAACGAGATTGAGACTGGAGCTAAAATTATCGATCGGTATCTGTTGGCTTTGGAGCGAATGATGTATTTCACGTTTCTCGTTTAGGAACGAAAAATGTAAAATAAGATAATAGAGAAGAATCTCTCTCTCTCTCTTTTCTCTTATACACATCTAGATGTGTATTTTTAATAAAACCAAATCAATATTAGATACATAGTCCATCGCATAGGACGACCAATGAATACTTAGTCCATCGCATAGGACAAATAGTATTAGTATCCATCGCATAGATAGTATTCATTGGTCGTCCTATGCGATGGACTATGTATCCAATATTGATTTGGTTTTATTAAAAACTGCGCATTAGTGTACCGCGCTGACTCCAAACAGCCCACTTATAATTTGTATTGTTGTTTACTAGTCAGGAGTCCTAAATTGTAAATTAAAGTTTTTAAACTACAACATTTTCATAATTTCAGTCAATTTGACCGAAACCACTTTTCTTATATAAAATGTGCGGGGTCCTTTGTTCGTTGCACTATTGAAAACACCATTAATTAGGATCGCGCGTATTAATCATTAGTAGGATAATTGTTGACAGCACTGTGCAAGGCGCTCTTGTTAATTGCACGCGACAAACACTTTATTATTTTATGACGAGAGAATAACGCGAAAAAAGCACGAAGCTAATAAGCTAATTAGCTAATAAGCTAATAACAACTCGCTCGATGGTCGCAAATCTCGCAAATTTGAGCAACAAATGAAATCTCAAATAACAAACGATGTATAACTGCTGAATTTTTACCACGTAATCGACAAATATTAAATTAAGACCTTAATTGCTATATTTGTTAATCAAACGCATCTTGACGCTGCCTAACTCGAAATCCATCTGTTTTATACGCGCAATGTTTTCTTTATAATTGAAAAATTTGAGAATGACGTTGACATTCTAATACGATATACAATGCGAAAAATAAATTTGAATTTAAGCATTGTTAAAGAGTTATTATTAATCCTCGCATTATAAGAATTGTAATAAAACAATCATTTATAATTTCTATTTCTTTTATAAAATACACCGCGTTTGATCCATTTAAAATAACTTTCTTTTTGCATAATTACGTTGCATTCTGCCACATTATTCATGATTATTAAAACACTCTTAAAAAATATTATTGTATTACGATTTCTGAGACAATAATAATGTAATTGAAATATACTGTGGGTGTGTGCGTGTGCACTGAGAAAAAAAATTTTTTGAAAAAACAAAATATTTAGTTGGTTTAACTAAACATTAGTTGAATTAACTAATTCTTGATTAAAAAATTTTGATGGTTGACATGAATGACCTGTACCCTTTTTAATTCAACTAATGTTCAATTAAACCAACTAATGTTTTAGTTGAACGTATCGGACTAAATATTTTGTTTTTTCAACAAATTTTTTTTCTCTGTGTGTGAACTCGAAAGAAAAAGCAAAATTTAAAAATCCCGCAGAACAACCCTGGTGGAAATAAATTTATGAAGAACTACAAACATGGCCCAAATCGCGTAGTTTTAATGTAAAAATTGCGTTAAAATAATCTAAAATGTTATAATTACATCCTAAGGCCCAGTTCCACAATCTCCAGTTAACTTAACCGGTCGGTTATTCCATTGGAATTGACCAATCGCATTTGTCGTTAAGCAAAATTAACAAATGCGATTGGTCAATTCCAATGGAATAACCGGCCGGTTAAGTTAACTAGAGATTGTGGAACTGAGCCTAAGAAACATTTAGATTATTTTTACATTTTTACATTTTTACATTTTTACATTATAACATTTTAGATTATTTTTCCGCAATTTTTACGTTAAAACTACGCGATTTGGGCCATGTTTGTAGTTTTTCATAAATTTATTTCCACCAGGGAAGCAACATAGGATCTTTATCTACTCCATTGGGAAAACTGCGGTTTAGAAAGCCAAGAAGAGATTGGATGGTAACAAATGGTATGTTAGAGGGGAGAGGAGTAGAAGAGAATAAACGCAATGTTAACTGTGAAAACTCGATTGAAGGCAACGCACCGTACAATACAACATAAAAGGCGATGTGAATTGTGCGAGCCTTTCTTCGCTATAAGTTTAAAGTGTTTCGCAGACCAGAAGAGAGTAAACTCACATATTCGTGTTATATGTTTCACCCCGATAGTGCGAGGATTTTGTCGCATTTACACTTCCTCGTGTACGAGAACTTTCGGCCACTTGAAAAGTTTCTTTCCCCCTTGTGTACAGTCTCTTCATCTATTTTCCTCGTCTTGAGAAAACTTCGCGGCAACTGATAAGTTACTAACGCATAATCCACTCATTAAAACTAATTTATGGGTTATTGCAATACGTGGGTTACGTTGCACATTGTTTTATTTCTTGTAAAAAAATAATTTATTTACAACGAATGTTTTTGTATAATATATTAGTTGGAATCAATACTATTGATGATATTTACTTATATATTTGCATTACAAATTTATTGAAAGAGTATATAATTATTTGATGATCAAATTTAATATTATTTATATATAATTATGTTTACCAATTGTTACTAGAACTAACAATTAAAATCGTGCGTTACATTTTTCCTTTATTAAAGTTTTATTTTTTTTTATTGAGCAAATTCTTTTATAGAGACAGTTTTTTAAAAATTGTAAACATAAATAATATTTGTAATGTTAAGATTTAATTATAATATGAATTGAATGAATTTGGAGTAAAAATGTACATTTTTGTAATAAGTTATCGTACGGTGTTTGTAAATCTCTCGTACATGATTCTTAAAGCATTCGAAAGTCATCCACTCTAGGAAAAGAAATTAGAACGACATGCCTTGTAGTTCGCGAAGCTGAGGACGGATCTGTAAAAATATTCGGGAGTGATGCGCTCGTTTTTCACTGGATGTTTTTGTCTTCAACCGAGTGGCCATCAACGCGTTCGCCGTGCTGTAGAGAGAGAAAGGCGGCAATAATTCTTCCCTAACAGATTCCTGAAATGCTCCGGCGCTCGTGCGGAAGCAAGGGAGCGGCAAACAATAATTTATATTTCTCCCAACGAGATTGAGACTGGAGCTAAAATTATCGATCGGTATCTGTTGGCTTTGGAGCGAATAATGTATTTCACGTTTCTCGTTTAGGAACGAAAAATGTAAAATAAGATAATAGAGAAGAATCTCTCTCTCTCTCTCTCATTTCTCATGAAGTACGGAGAAAAAGAGACAATCTATTCTATTTTGAAATTCGATTATTTCTGAGGTTAAGAAAAGTGAGGTAGAAATAAAATCCTCTCATTCGTGATTATTCGTACAATATATTTCTAAAATATAAAAGATTTCAAGCAAAAGACATGAAATAACATATGGAATATAACATGATCTATCATGGGGTATTTTAATTCCCATTAATATTTAAAAAATTCTGACTAAATATTACAATCATATTTTTCTGTATTAATTAATAAATTGAAAAAAAAGACATTTTTTACATAAAAAATAAGAAGAAAATTTTTATTATAATAATATATTAATTTAGTTATTACAGCTATGTAATTTTGTTAAAATACTTCTATAAACTTTAAAAGTAGCATTTTAATCTAATATTTTATTATATAACGTATTCGATATCCATATTTGTTCATATCGAATATATACGCATTTATTGCATCTGTTTAAAAGATATCACGTTCAATTTATTTCTGATTTCACTATAAAATATTATTTTATAGTGAAAAACGTTAAATAAAAACTCTGTTCAATGTAAAATGGTCTCTATATTGGTCTCATATTTGCTTGGAATATATCTGAAATACAAGAAAGAAAAATCAATTATATTTTGCTAATATTATAATTTTTCATAAGCGATTTCAATTTGCATGAATGACAACAGAAATTTTTGCTTTGAAAAGAAGATCGGTAGTACCGTGAAAGACACTGACAATGAGACTCGAACGGAGCAGACTGAAAAAAGATCGAAGGTTGTGTTTCTATCTTACGGCGGATACTGGCTTCGAGCCCGCAGTCTTAACGGAAGTGTCCTCCCATTTGGTTGTTCTGGATGCCGATTTCCGATGTTCACGGATTCTCGTGCGCCATTCTTTTCTAGACGAGAGAAATACGGAAAGTACAGCCGCACGAAGTTCAAAATGGAAACGGGGAGACGTATTTTGGTTCTCGCAAATTCGCTCTGCATGTTACTTTACCTGGTATTAAACACATTCAACCGCTGTCTCCTAATCGTACGATTACACGAGAAAATAATGCTCTATGGATTACTGTTTTACAACTGAAAGTTCAAAATTTCAACATGATGGCAGCTGTAAGCTGTATCTCTAATGGACATTGCTCTACATCTCTCAAAAGTACTCGCGTGATAAATATTGTTTTTTTAGTTACACGTACATTATCTCAGTAATCTGATTTTATTTTATTATTTTTATGATCCCACGTATTTTTTAGCGCAAAATTATGAGCGCGAACTATGGAAACGCAACATTGGCTGCGTTCAGCAGAAAAAGCAGCATTGCAACTATTGTAAGATTCTTTAATATGATTGGTTCTTGCCCTTGGTTCCTCCTGGATCTAAGTGTATAAACCAATCATGTTAAAGAATTTTACAACTGTTGCAAAGCTGCTTTTTCTGCTGAACGCAGCCATTGTACACATCAGAATTATTTTGTAACAAACGAAAGAGAAAATTGAACGTGGTTAATACAAATAAAAATAACGAGGAAAAATAATGGCTGTTGATGTTAATGCTATCCGATTGTTTGTTTCTATTAAACATGTGTGTTCTTTCGAGAGAATATTTGTTGTTCATAATTATTTATTTTCGATCACTTTCAATCGATCGTATTGCAGCGTAGTAATGCAATCATTTTAGTCGCAATCTTTTCGGAAATTTATCGAAGCATGTTTCTGCAAAATTTCAAGCTTCGTAAGCAACGTAAACATGTCGTACATTATTGACGGCCCTACGGGCTTTACCGAGTTTACTGGGTAATGGACGTTCAATCATTATTGCGACAAGATGAAAATACGCAGCGATTTGAGTGCAGTTTTTTGATTCGACAAATAATGGAATAATGATGTTCACATTCTCCTAAGTTAAAGAGAGATTTATTAATAAAATATATAAAATATTAGAATTCTTAATAATACGTCGCGCAGTTAAAATCTTCGTTAAAGTTTAATTCCTTTAATGATTTACGTTAAAAGTAATATATTTTAGACATATAAAAAATTGTTAAAAGTATGCGGTGTATGAATGAATCTCTTGTTGAACACGAGATAGCCAGGATGTGTATCAACTAGTCATAAATTCGCACCGTTCGTTGCTGTGCTTTCAACATGTCGCGTACCGGCCGTGAACTCAGGAAAGATTTATTTAGTAAGTGATTTAGAGACAGACCCGTTCGTGAATCGGTCAGAGAGACTGACCGACTGGTCAGTGCACTGGCGCGGGCGCATCGCATTGATAAAAGAAGCGAAGCTCGGGGAATTGGGATTGGACGAGGAATCGCGTTCGACACCCAAGGAAAATATCGCGGGAGAAAATATCGTCCTCAAGGAAATATCGCTGTTCCGAAGAACCGACGTTATTCTTATTACATGGCACCATATAAATTCTGGTCGATATTACTTTTGTAACTTCGTGAAAACCGGTCAGCCGCTGAAATATTGATCGATCGTAGGTTGTAGAATAAAATTTGGTTAATTTAAATAATTTTGGATTAACTATAAACTTAATACCTATAAACATCTTTTAGATGCATATTATATATAAATACAATACAAAGCAATATATATTGCATTAGTATTATTATAACCGTAAATGTATATGTTTTTAAATGTTTTAATGGCAATTAAGTTTACGACAAAATATAAAATATTCTTTTTTTAGTAATAATTTTAAATTTGAAGATTCTGTGCAAATTGAAAAAGTTAAATGAAACGATTTTAAGAGGTTCCAAACGTAAAAACATTTTACAATATCACGTATACAATAATATACGTGATATTTAGATTTACACTTATTTTTCTGCGATACCATAAACGCGTATACAAAAGCTTGTGTTGGTAGAAATACTACAATGTCGTTCTCGAGCTTTGCCAACAGAAGCAATGAGATTGAAGCATAAAATGACCATCGCCATAGCTGTTCTGGCAAGATCTTAAAGGCGATTGCAACGCGAATCACCGTTGGCGAAATGTGTTTTGTATCGGTGAGAGTCGTTAGAACTTCAGAATAAAGAGAGGGAGGGATGGCAATAAATCTGACTCGTATGTGTGGCATTTGTGCCAACGAACGGAAGACATAAAATATAGAAAATGATAATCATAAATGAAAAACTTTGCCGTTCGTCGAGAAATTTATAAAAGTATATATAAAATAATTGATTTTCGATAATTATATTGCCATTAAATATAAAATAAAAGCTCATTTAATTAACTTGACGATTAAAATATTTCTCGGTTTCCTCCTATTCACGTTTTACAACATTCTCTAGAACACACAAATTATATATGTATATTTAACATTGGTTAATTTGATGAGCATTGATTTCATAACTTGGTCTAATAATGCGTTTGCACTTGTTATGCGCTGTCATGTCGTCATCCTTTTTCCTTTACTTTTTTCTTGCTAATGGATCTCTTTGATGGCCCACTCGGCGGAATGCTTTTTGCTCAGTAAAAAGTAAAAGGAATAGGAATGGCATGCTGTCTTTCTAAGTATTGTAACTAACTTTCCGGAGTTGCGTAATAAATCTAGAGGAAAGAGGATTATTGTCAGAATGTAATGCCATTATAATAATTTTTGTCTTCAGTAAGCTTTCTTATCGGGAAAAATGTCTGCCTAGTGCCATAAAGCAATTAATTAATTTGTTTATTGGACATATATTTTCCTATTCTTCGCAGGAGAACAGCGAAGAACGAAATTAGGAGAAGCAGCAACTATATAAGGAAGATGATAACTATTGAATGATATAATATTTTAGAAGAGAGCAGAAAGGGTTTTATATAAAATAATTGTCGTAGAAGGAATCTGTCAAAGAGGAAGGAAACTGTGAAATCAATCAGTAATGCGTGCAATGCGTTTTTCGGGTCGTCGATAACAAACAAACGCTAACTTTATTATAGGACAAAGGGCCCGCATCGAGTGATCTCGTTTTACGGTGAACGTGAGGCAGAAATACGGGTCGACGAGCCCGATGAGTCACGGACCGTGTGAGCACAATTTTATGTCAACGATCCCCTCCGGGATAAAGGACGTTCCCTTTAATAGAAAGTCGATTTAATAGACGCGAGAGAGACTAGTTAGATATTATCCCGGAAAATTATCGATGATATTGCGAAATTACGAGCAGTTTTGTGAGATAAAGCCATGTACATTTCATGATGGCGGCGCATAAAGTTCCAGCAAGATTAAGAAGTAAATGGTCCAAAAAATAAGAGGAAACGGAAAGAATCCGGAAAATTAAACTTTATCTAAAAACTTTACTCTAAATTTCTGTCCGTTCCTTTTGTCATTTTCTCCTTACGAAGGAACGTTCTTTCCAGTTGTACGATTTCCAGTTGCCGCGTACGTGCGTACATACATCTGCGATTCTACGAAAGCGAAGTATATCACGGTTTTCTTTACTTTTAAAATGGAAGTTGATCTACAGGATTCTGCCTTTTGACCATAAACGTGAAGATGTTCCTACCGTAGCGTTATCGCGTTTTCGATTCCATGGTGGAAGCACGGATGTCACGCCGTTTTTTTCGTTTTTGTGAAAACAATATCCAAGGGGATCCGTAACTGGGAACGAGGAAAATGGAATTCTTCGTGGGTTTTCCATTCCGGGTATATGGAGCTATGGGGGGTTATACAAGTAATGGTATTCGCCGTGTACACGACCGCGCACTGTAAATACGTACATGTTCTCGGGAAGAGACGCAGATGTGGACAGAGATATTATATACTTATATGAAGACGATGCGCGCTACCTGCGCAACGATATGTTGGCTTCGTGTCTTCTTTAAATAGAAATATTTAAGCGACGTACATAGTTATTTTTTCAAGATACGAAAACGGCGAAAAATGCATTATGTCTGTTATAAGTTATTAGACTCGTTGCATGTTCCGCTTATTGAAACATATATCAAACAATTTGATATCGAGATTCATTAGAATCTCTGTGATTCGCAAGCCTAGTTTGATCTGAATCTCATAATAACTCTGCTCATAAAGCAATTACAGAATCTTACAAAGAAAAAAATACAATTAAATAAATTTTTCTTTGCGTTCTCGAAATATTTAGATGTCTAACGATTAAATTTTAAGCTAAAAAAGCAAAACTGTTACTTTCGCAGTGATACAATTTTTACTCCCAACTGCTGCCAATAGTCGGGAAGGTTGGCCCAATGGAGGAAGGTATGCGTTTTGTCGAGATCGGATCGATTGTATTTTGAGAAAACGTCAGATATTATCGACTGATGAAGTTTGCATATGCATTGAAATATTTCAAATATAAGTTATTCCAGACGTAAAACTCTTCTCCTTTGTGATCCGACATGCTTCCTACATATTTTGCTTCCCGCAACCGTAACGCAAAAAAATAGAGTCTGCTTGGTTTATAGTATTATGCTCATAGGAATTGAAGTTGGAAACAATCGCAACCTTATGTAATCGCAGGATAACGCGTGCTTGCATACGTGCAGACAAATACAGATAAATTGTCATTTAAATGTTTTTTAGATTATTTGCAACAGTATATCAATATTTGTTTAATTGCATTGTTAATTCTGCAAATTCGATGGAGCAATAAATTTGTAATATTTTTCGAACAAATATTCGTATGAGCAGTGGTTGCTGGTTTTATTTATTGTTTGATTAATTTTCAATTGCGCACTTTTTTTGTCTGTTGATATTTAACGGTCGCATACAATTGCTTTTATTTTATTATTGCTTCGCTACGTTTTATTAAATTTTCTTTGCTCATCGGATATCGCTCAGACTACAAATCTCACGAATGAATTTGTATTTAACGCGAAATAAAATTAATTTAGGCTGAAGTTATTCCGAAGGGACCGCTCAAGAGAGATGTTGCATATTATAAAATAAACAACCACCACAGAGAACTTCCTCCTTAACTTCGAGCACTACTCAACTACTTCACCTTAGAAAATTCAAAATATCTTAAGCTCCGCGCAAAATTAAAACGTCGTAAAAATGGCATACATGGTTATCTTCAAAAATTTATATAATAGTAATTACACTTCACAAAAACATAATAATTTTAAAATAATATATTATAATAAGAAATAATAAAAAATATATAAAAGCAGCATATACGTACGGAATTGGCAACTTTAAACAATAGAAAAAATAAACCTTTTCGTCAATCCTAATCTTTTAGTTTACATTATGTATAATTAATATTATACCGCCAATCATGATCGCGGATACAAAAGTATCGCTCGTTTCACGCGAGATGCGTACAATGCGGCCATTTTCCAGATGAGATGGGTAACACGGGTTCTTTGAAGAAAAAGTGATGATGTAAACAGCGCG
This sequence comes from Aphaenogaster ashmeadi, assembly GCA_003063805.1. NCBI lineage: Eukaryota > Metazoa > Arthropoda > Insecta > Hymenoptera > Formicidae > Aphaenogaster > Aphaenogaster ashmeadi. The sequence goes on along the minus strand of NJRQ01000043.1, from coordinate 204,489 downwards.
ATAAATGTCTTGAGTGAAAAAGGGATTATCACGGGCACGCTGCAATATTCTCGTACGCGAGACGAAGAGGAACTAACGCGAGAAAGATGGTGCAAGGGGAGAGAAACAAGAAGCTACAAAATTGTTTGCCGAGAAACGGGAGGCCAGATAGGCGAGCGGGAGAGAGAACGAGACACCTAGCAGGCGAGGATCTGATTTACTCGCTGCAGGTGGATGTAGATTTCCGCCGTCGTTCCTGCTTTTAGAAACCCGACGCCTCCGAAACATGGCGTCGCAGGAAATTCTCGAAATTTAGCGATGTAACTTCAGCAACCGGTTTGTCGAAATTTCACAATGATAATAAAAATACTTATCTATAATTAAAGAACGACGAAACACATTATAAGCTCGTTCGTTTAATAAGAAATTCATCATCAGCTACATTTTGTTAATAAATTGCAACAACAATAAAAAGTAAAAAAACGAGTAAAATCTTTTTTTCATTTTTCTTAAAATTGGGTTGCAATTTAATCATTTTAATAATAAAGATTTAATATATTACATTGCAATTAAACCTAGTAATCAATTTGATTCTAGATCAATTAAAACCATCATTTAAAGATGATGTTGCGGATCATAATTGGGCAAGATTTCCATAACTTTGGCGCCATAATATAAAGG
>NJRQ01000043.1:190139-203089 GCA_003063805.1 Aphaenogaster ashmeadi | reverse complement strand
ATAAATGTTCCCCAATTTTTTCGTACTCAAATTTGTGGTCATGTTTAGCATCAAACGAAAGATTTTGTTAAGCTGATTACAAATATGTCGATGTCAAAGTGTACCTTCTTCCCGTTCCCGAGAAAATGGGTCCTAAAGGTCAGCAGACGGCCGTTATCCTTAAAAAATGTTTGATTCAAAAGATTTTTTTCGGGAACGGGAAGGAGGTACACTTTGGCATCGACATATTTGTAACCAGCTTAACAAGATCTTTTATTTGATGTTAAACATGACCACACATTCGAGTACGAAAAAATTGGGGAACATCTTGCGGTCACTCTTTACATACATATAATTCATATTGTTGCTATATCTTGGAAACTACACGGAAAGAACGGTTTTGTTGAAATGTCTAAAAATTTTACCAGATACAGATCTGAAAATAATTTTGTTAGATCATCAAAAGTAACTGTGTAGGACGATCAGACATGATAATAATGCTGCAAAAAGTTTTGATATTCCAGCAACTACTTTGGGCATCCTATATAATTATTTTGATGGTGCAACAAAATTATTTTCAGATCTATATCTGGCCAAATTTTTAGATATTTTAGCAAATCCATTCTTTCCGTGTATTGATGCTAGAATTTTTTTTATTATTTTTCCCGTTTTATCCGCTAAAATTGCCTTCGGAAATCACCTTTACATTACGGCGCCAAAGTTATGGGAATCTAACCCATAATTGTTTTAAAATGATCAACATATTTACAAAATTTATTTATAAATTTATAAATTTAAAAAATTAAAAATCTTTTTTTGGTCTTGTGGAATCTAAGGACGCAATATAAAACTACTGATTTCACGCTTTACTACAAATTCTACTTTGAACAGCAGTAATTGAAGAAGGCTGTTACGTTCCGACTCTGTCTTTAGGAAATCAGTGGTAAATGGAGCGAATGAATTTTGACCTTATCCGTGCGCCGCGGTTATACGATAAGAACCGCTCAGCCTTTATCCTGAATCGAGAAACCGATAATGTCGGAATGCATAAAGTCCGTTGTTTATGAACTGCAAGGCAATCGTAAGGAAGTAATCGGTGCAGAAACTCTGATTTAATAAATACTGGGTGCATTCGAGAAGAATAAATTTGCGAAAGTAATTGAAACAGTTAATGGAAGATAATATATTCCACATTTTTTCTTCTATTAAACTTATATTACTAGATAAATTCATATAATAATTTTATCTACAAAAGAGTATATGCCTATAAATGTCTAAAAAGACTCAGCGGATTAAAATAGTGTGATTAAGAAACTATGTTATCTTGTTAGCACGAATACCTTGCTCGGCTCATAACTCCTTAATCACACTATCAGTATGTATATACATGTTTTATTACTGTTATTAGTGTTATTTTAGGTAACACGACAATATTTAATAGGTTAAAAATTGTGTTGTAGTATTATGAAATAAAAGCATAATAATTTAATAAAAATATAATAATTTTATTCACACAGATATAAATTATTCTAAACTTGCGGTATTTGATATCGAGAAATATTAAGTATTCAGTAGATCTTTTAAAAGTATCAAAACCGAAGTGCAAGATAAAAGCACTCCGGCCAGAAACTTAACTTATCACATTCTGAAATCGCACGATAAAGGGAAAACCTCCTGTAAGACGTCGACTTAAAAATTTGTGAGCAACCCCCTCATAATACCAGACACGATGAGAGCTTTCTCCAGTAAAATGGAGGACTTAGCAACCGAGATGCAACGGGTGGTGCAGTCGCATGAGGTTATCAAGTTTTAGCCTGAGGAGAGAAGACACATTGTATCGATCTCATAAAAGGAAAAAAGAACGCTTTAAAGTCTTATATTGAGATGCTCTTGTTTGAATGTCGCACAAAATGCAGTACCATGTAGGTAACCGCTTTGCTTTCCAAAATGTAATATGCATTTGACAAAGAGATGATATGTACGAAATAGTATTCTTCTTTTGTAGAGTATCATTCCAATATTACGTGAATTAATTCAATTAATAATAAATTGAATTAATTCAATATATACTTTTATCGTACATTTGGCAGCAAAGAAGCATCTGTCTGAATCTCATTTCGCGTTTATATTATTCATATTGAAAAAATAGCGGATAAATTATAAAATCAGACAATCTCTTTATTGATATGAGCTTTTATTTCCAAGAGACTCTATTTGAGGCAAAATACGTATTTAATTATCAAGATATTTAGTCATTTTTTGAAGAATTTAAAATAAATTATTACTATAATATTTTTATAGATGTTTCTGCGATGATTTGTGTAGCAAGCAATAACAATAATTCTAATTTGAGAGAGGAGCAAACAGCTTCTGCAAGAGAAACACAAAGGTCGACATTGCTCCACTCGTTAAATCAAGGAGGATCACTTTATTGCGAATCAAGTTGCTTGCAGTTTCGTACGAGCGACAACGTTAAATCTCGTTAGTTGAAAGCTAAAAAAGAGAACGACGAAAAGTTAAAAAGACGCGTACGAGAATTGTTGGTTTCGCGTTCGTTTTCATGGAATTTGAACGTCCAATTTAGCCTTCCTCCCGCCTTCCTGCGTGCTACTCTCTCTCATGTATCGTATACTCCATTCAATCGCATTAAAGTGGGAATCGACTCGGGGAAAACACATCTTTTTCTCTTTTTAACTATAATTGAATGCTGCAATTAATTAACACAGATTATATTATATTGATGAAGAATTATAATTAAAAAGTTTATGTTACACTTCCGAGAGTTACGAACTCAATATTAATGGTCTCTTATTAATGATGTGAGAAACTTCAATATTGCTTTTAATTACTGACTTGCGTCTTCAATAACTTGTTATTCTGTATCAAAGTGTTTAAATTACAACATAACGATCAAAAGTTTTTAATTTAACTATTATAAGGAAACATTTCAAATAAAGATTTTTCTATTAAAATTGATTGTACGCTGCTTGATTATTCGACATATATTATTATTGTTTTAGTTACTGGAGCGTCCACGGGAGAGGCTGAGGATCCGCGGTGGAGCACGTACAGCGCTCGAAAAACTAGTCGATCCTCGTTGCCACGATCCTGGCCATCCTCGAGTCTAGAGCATGCCGCGAGGGAAACTAGACCCTCGAATGGCAAGCTCCCGGAAACTAGCTCTTGGAGCGTAGACAGATCGAGCCCTGGAACTCGATCGGGTCTGAGTTTCCTGGGAACGGTAGTCGAGAGATCCGAGGAAGACGAGGACGGGAGGAGGATGCAGTCGCCGGGGGGCAATGACACCAAGGACGTAAGGATCACAAGCCATAACCCGTCCATCTCCTCCAGGAGCAACGAAACGAGCCAGACGGATCCGTCCAATCGGATTTCCATCGAGTCATCGTCCTCGCAGTCCTCGACGATTGGCTATCACCTCGTGAGGACCTCGCCGACTCCTAGAAGCTCCTATGACGTAATTCGTGCCGAATCTCGTAGCTAGTAGCGATTATTTGAAAATTTGGTCACGATTAAGGCTGCAGATGTCCCGAATGTTCAGAATAATAGATCTCAAGAATAGTAATTAGATTCCCTTGCATATCTCTACTTCTCTTATTTCAGAATCTGAATTATTAAATTCTTAAAATAGAACTGTAACTGGAGTCACAATAATCGGGACCATCTATTATTTAAATTATTCCATTGTCAATCAAATAGAATTAAAAGTTCGTAAAAATATATGTGCCAATATTTTATAAATTTCTGCAAAAACTAGATAGATCTTCTCGAACTTATGAACAAATTAAACGTTAAGCAAGCTATCGGTATTAAACAATAGTAAAGATTCCTTTGTACGATATCGCTCATTGATGTCGATATCTCTCACAACGACATAATAGTCGTAATTACTCAGCGCCGTTTCCAATATCGTAATGCGGGCGATAACTATAATTTAGCACTGTTGCAATGCCAATTGTCCAAAGCGGAATTGGGCTTCCATTTAATTAACGGCTTGATATCTCGGATTATAGGCTTATAATCCATTGATTATATAAATTTTCAATCTTGCGTAGCTGAAATTAACACAACAGGCACGCAACGACAAAAGTCGCGAAGAATTTCCTCACGTTAAAGTTATTCATGCGAAAATCTTTACTAATCTCACAATTTTGTAATTTTTTAAAACGCCATTACATAAATTGTAAATACCGTATACTATTTTATGTGTGATGACCCTCATATATAAATTCAAATGTGACTTTATAATGTGTGCAGATAATGCCAACGCCCATTACACGACCATCATTCAAGACGGTCTCGCGCGAGAACTTGGAAAATACGACGCTCACGAAAGACGTCGCTATGCCACGACGTCACATGAGACACGTCCCGGATGTCTGCGAGAAGTTTCAGGTCGGGGATCTAACAAAGCGGGAATTTTATAGCCCGAATTATCCCGAACCGTATCCGAACTCGACAAATTGTGTTCGAGTTTTGGAAGGTAAGTCGTTTTCTTGTAGTAAAAGCAATAGAATTTGAGCTAGAAAATAGAAATTGACGGCTTAGAAGTGAGATTCTATCTAAATATATTTACAGTTATAATAAATCGAATCAAAATGTGATCTTTGAGTTTGCATGAGTGATCATATTTAAAAAAAATAGATTTTATGTTAAATTAAAATTTTAAATAATTAATTATCCTTAATCATAATGAGTACTTGCATACATAATTGTAATAAATATCTGTGAAAAGGGAAAATAATAATGCATTGCATTATCATTTGCATATCATTCACGAGATAAAAGTTTGTGAGTGATTGTGGAGAGGCTACAACGTTCGAATTAATCGAAGATAAATAATTTATCAGGCAATCATAGCTTGTGCGTTAAACCGCGAGTCTCGCATCCCTGACCAGAATATTGAGGAAGCAATCATTTTCGCGGCGGTGGTTCAATGACCAATAATCGATTTCCACGTACATATCGTATCTCTCTGAGAAATCGATTTTCAAGCGAGCTTCGAGAGAACTTTTACAAGATTGCTCGCGGCAAGAACACGCTAGCCAGATTTCACTTTACTGCTGCGCACCGTTCGCTGATAATGCGGAGAAAAAAGGCGAGCGTGTTGGAATGGCGAACTCTTTCCGGACGAGGAAAACCTTTGATCCACGATTCTTTGGTATCCCGGGGCAAATGTTTTGAACAAACATCGTTTCCTTTCGAACGAAATCCCGGTTAAGTAAAGAGCGTTAGACCCGACTTATCTCTCGAACGTGGATCATATAATGGCGCGATCAGGTTATTATCCATATATGAATATTATAGTATCACAATCCGTATTCTTTACAGAAATTTGTCACATATCGTCGCCAATTTATAAGCTTTTTATTTCTTACAATAGTAATACTAATAAAATCCTAATTTATTCATCAGTAATCTTTCTTCTCTCTTTATATATATATATATATATATAATAAATTAAAATTTATAGAGATATATTCTTGTATTAATTTATAATAAATGACATACATAACGTAAATTAAAATTTTTTGATAAAAAGATTTGTATTATAACTGTTAACAAATTATTGCTACCGAACATCGAGAATTTGTAAAAAAATGGCTATGGTTGTTACAACAACATTCTCTATGATTGGAAAAGAAATGTATGTGAATTCAAGTTATATTGATATTATATTGAATATAGCTGTCAAGATATGCTCACCTATACGGCTCTCACAACCGTAGTTCTTACGATAAGTAACATTTGATTAGAATATTCTCATATATGGTTGCTTCAACTAAAGAATTATTACTATCTCTCTAATGTGGTCTGCAGAACAAATATAGTATGATTGAGAGATCTGTAGGATATAGTTGCACGGCAGTACTGAGAATTCAGTTCTATTGCAACAATAGAATAGACAGCAGCAGTATTACCACCAATTCACGAAGAATTTTCAAATAAAATAAAGTGTGTGTTATATTGTGATCTTTCTTGTGCATATATATTATTGCGGATAATATTGTGGATAATTATGGATAAAGCTTACGAGCCTGCAACCACAGTCGTATACAGATTATCCTATCTGTAACCTAAAAATGTTTTATTTTGAATGTTACCTTTGAAAATAGGAATAGAGTCCTCAAATCCTATGCTTTATCTTCAAAGAGCTTTATCTATGTTCTTTTATTTTCCAAGATACATTTCTGCGCAAATTACAATAATTTCCTCATTTAAGTCAAATAATAAAAAGAACATAAATCTTGCAAAATGAAAAAATATTATTTGGAATAATTTGCTCAATAGATGAATTTTACGCACGCAGAAATGCCAGCGTACCTTGCAAAAATGTTATTGTCGAATAATGGCGAACATGATTGCCGAAACTATCTTCATTCATATTTATCCTATAACGTGAAACTTCACAGAAGTACTATATGTTTCTATCCCGTTTCATATGTATAAGCTTAATGCAACTTCGTAGCTTGAACATGACTGAACTTTCTGGAGGAGTAGGAGAGGCCTGGAGTGATTGATACATCCCGGTGGTTCGGTTCGTTGGCTAAGGATACCGCGAGAAGATAGTAAATTTTCTCGGACTGGCCCACAAAAGAGTCGAAGCTGCAAAGCGAAAGAAACGTAGAATGGACTCCTTTATTCCAACGATCACGGTTTTCACTTTAATCGAAGTAGTCATTTTTAGTGATAGTGGTTTGATGAAACTTAATTAATGAATTACACATTGTACTTACAATTAGAGAAATTTACAATAAATATTATATCAGATTTCTCAACTGTTAATAATTGATATTATCAATGTAATGTGTCAATCAATGTAACAATATCAGAAATCGATAATTGATCTTTTGCTTTTATTTATTTTTGTATTTATTTATTATACTTAATCTGTTATATTTATAACAGTATAACAACCAATAAAATGAAAAAGCTTAATTACGACAATATTTTTTATTATGCATCGTTGTCTTTCATGTCAAGGAAAATAATGCACAACAAACGATTTCTCATTTTATGCTTGTGCACATTCAAACGTAGCGATGCGAGACGATCGTAGGTAGAGAGTCGAGAAAGAGAAAAAATTGGCGAACGTTCGGTGAAATCATAAATCTTCGTGAATCCAACCACTCTCCTCGTCGGTGGCTGCACGAAAGCAATATCTCGATAACGAATCGATGTATCTACGAACGACCGGAGAAGCTGCTCCTAGTCGTTCAGACGAAAAATGTCTCTCCGTTTCGAGCTACTCACTCGTGCAAGATTCAAAGGATTCAGAAGGTTTATCTTTTTTTTTCAAATTACACCAATTAGATCGACTTATCCATACCTAGAAAAAATTCGAATAAAATATCACATTTACCGTATAATTTAATTATATACTCATCCAATTATTATTGCCAAATTCTGTACATATATATTTTAGTGTATGTTTCATTAAGTGTAAATTTATAAAAGGCCTCAATAATTTTTAATGTACAAAGAACATCTGATATTTTAATACGTAATAGAATCTTTAGTCATTTAACATAGAACCTTTTTATTCAGAAGTAAATCAAAATGAAATTATATCAAATGAGTGCATATATAACAGGTAATTATTTATAGCCTTGACAATTTAATTTATAAAGATTTGTCGATCTCTCTTTTAATCTGGAACCTCGAGGTGCGTCGGATTAGGCAATGGGCGGCAGCTGGCTCTTGTTTGAATTTGAGTCAGGGTCGACGAGCTTGTGAGCTGCCGAGTCTTCTTCGCGTGACTAAAATAGCGACCGCGGTGATTACGGTGGTCCTCGATCAAATCTTGCAGACTGCGAAGCGTAGACGTGTGCACAGTATAAATGCCGCCATACAAAGTCGTAAAACTAGAGAAAATGACATTCAGATGAGAAGAAATATAATAAAACAGCAAATGTATTAAACTTCAAAAATATCGATGACAGTTCGACGTATAGTACGTTTTCTTTGTGTATTGACGTATAGTACGTTTTCTTTGTGTATAACAAATTCGTTTTCCCGTAATTTTTGATTTAATCGTTTATTTTGATCTTGATTCTCAAAATATGGGAAACGATTATAAATGTTGCTCAACAATATGCTAAAAGTGTTACAGTATCCATAAATTTAATCACCTTTGCCATCAATATTACAATAAAACTGGGTATTTAGAATTATTTTTAAATGTAATTATTGCAAAATAAAATTTATGTGGCATTTAAATAATATATAATAATTTCTATATAATTTTTTTCTATGACCACACACACACACACACACACACACACACACACACACACACACACATTTAAACGTACATTGAGATGTTTCTAAACCCGGCTTTTCGTCGCTCCGTTCTAAGCTCGGTGTAACAAGCAAGAAACTGTAATTGGCTTTGGCAAAGGGACTAGTTTGTCATTGCATAATGGTGATTGCATAACTGTGATTGCACTTCGGAGAAGTGACTATAGCATATTAGGCCTCCTATGTAAATTACGTCACGTAATTATCTCAATGTCGATTGTGGTTGGAATTAAGGAACTCTCCTAATGACAACCGCTTCCACGGTATTATCTGATATTCATTGTCAACAGTTTTAATTATCGATAAACGATAATTCTAACATATTGACTGCAATATGAAATATTGTACTAATTAATTGAGAAATATTGTACATGTCTAGAACTAGTCAACTTAATCTGAAAAATTCGTCTTTTAATAGAAGTCAATTTTATTTGCGAAATTATTCTTTTCTTATTATAAAACTAATCGATTTGTAATACAAAATTCTTCTCGCAGCTGCAAACTATTTGCAATGTCGCATATTGTTTCCAATAATTTGCATGATAATTTACGTTTTGTAATATTTCATTGCAAGATAAAACTGAATATTGACATTTTTAATGAATTATTAATACAATAATGTATGAGTTGAAGATCATGAATGATGATTTAACTCATAAATGATGCATCCGAATAAATGAAACATAAATTTATTTATGAATCAATGACGTTTCAGTAATTAACGCATAAAATTAACTGACGCATAACACAAATTCGTCAGTTTGCGAAAGAATTGATTTGGGTTAATTCTCTAAAAACAATATGTATTATCTATTTTAGTATAAATGTTTAGGAAAATGTCTTTTCAGTTTATAACTATGTTTAGTTGTGTCATGTTTTTAGTTTAGTATCCTAGTTTATTGGAACCGTATATATTAATATGTTAAGCCATTCTTATGTTTTTTCTACAACAAAATATTACATGCTGCTATTGCGCCAATTGTTTAGTCACATAATAGTTGTTAAACTTAATTGATTAAACAACTTGACACAAACTTTAATTTAAACGCCAAAATATCTTCACAGTATCTGAAGTCACGTTCCTGGAATTTCCAAAATATATGGAGACCCCGCGCATCGTCTAGTCGCGGTCGTCACTTGGCAGGCTATCAGCAAGAAACTTCTGCGGAATCTTGAGAAGGATCTTTGCCACCACCATACGCCATGTGTCCTACTCAAACATTTCCTCGTCTTATAATTTGCTTGAATAGTACCGTATAATTTACATAACTTTTTAGCAATAATGAAATTCGTGTATATTAAATTTCTTTTTATTTTAATTTATTTTATTTTAAGTAAACTCGTATACTACTTTAACATTCTGACTTGCGTAATCGAATAGTTAAATGGCACATATACTTGTATATAAATTCTTAGAAATTTTTCTGATAGATAAAGATATTTTACATGTATAACTATTTTAGAGTATTTCAATTTTTATTGAAAATACTGATATAAGTAAAAAAGTCTTATTATAATATAGTAATATTGTAATTTTTTCTTTTATGTCACACCTTTATCACTTATACGGAAAATCTAAATTTTATGTGACATAAAATTGGCGAAATAGGATCGCTCAGTTACTATCATTTGCCCAATTTTGCTCAATTACTATCGTTTGTTAAGAGGAGCACATACAATGCACATCATTATTTTATTGATATTGGGACCATTCCTATTATATTATATTGATTGACCCCAAAATTGAAACGAGATGTCTTCAGTCAATGACTGTTGAATGTACCGGAATTATGATTTGAACAAACATCCGACAATTCAAGAGAATGCGGTAAATGTGACGGAAAATTGGAGTTTTACGTAAGTCACATAAAAAAAATATATATCTCATCTGCTAAAGAGTGTTTTGGGTGTTGATTAAATTATTTAACATTTTTAATAATTAATTTTATGTTTACTTAATATTCCTAACAGAATTAAAATGCAGAATTAAAATAAACATTAAACTTATTTGAAAGATTAATTGCTGAATATTATTATAATGCTTTGTCTTAATATTTCGGAAAGAATCTATTTATACAGGGTGTCTCCAAATTAATTGTCAAAACTTTGGGAGCGCGTAGGGGATCGATAAACTAAGAAAAAAAGTCCTTTAGAAATCCACTCGTTTTAGCTTTCTTTTGGAAAAAATGACAAAAAAATCGGTTTTTATTTTTCACTTATTTATTACTTATTTACACATGTATTTCTTTAATGAAGATATTGTTCAAAATGTTGGCCTCTTGCAATAATGCAAGCATTGCATCTAGCGCTGACAGCTCGTGTTGCAGCCCGACACTGTTCTAGTGATATTTGGTGAACTGCAACCATGTGTAAATAAGTAATAAATAAGTGAAAAAATAAAAACCGGTTTTTTGCCATTTTTTCCAAAAGGAAGCAAAAACGAGCAAATCTCTAAAGGACTTTTTTTTCTTAGTTTATCGATCCCCTACGCGCTCCCGAAGTTTTGACATTTAATTTGGGGACATTCTGTATATACATATGTATATATATATATATATATATAATAGCTGGAAGATATTTATCATACCTAATATATATTAATTTTTGCACTGTCCCAACTTCTGTGTTTTTTTTTTAAATTCGTAGTTTCTTATTGCATCCCTAATCACGTGCAAAAGCAGTGCAACAGCTGCACTGTGGCAGTCGCGGTTTTCCCCTACGTTGTAAAATGACTCCAGCCACAAAGGGTTCGTTATCTCAATGACTGTCGCAAACGATGCCCACTCACGACGCTCGCTGTGTAACAGCGTTATACGATCCTCTTATCATAGCGCGAAACCTCGAGCGCCATTTCGAATTCCAGACCGACTCTAGCGGCCGTGAACGAGCGAACATCGATATTTTCGCGGTTTCGAAGCGGATGAATAATTCGCCGCGAATATTTCTCGTTGCGCTCTCGCGGTACGCCAAACGAGACAGCTTGACGCGGAAATCCGTCCGGGGGAGGTCCACGAATCGCGAGGATGTAGCGCACTGTAACTCCGATTACGCAAACTTACCATCGTCCCGGAATCCAGCGTGATCGATCGGAGTGGCGGTCCGATGTCCGTGTTTGACGTATCGTAGATACTATCGAGCGTCGCAATTGCTCCGGTTGCCGCTGTGTTGACTACGTCCGACGATATTGAACAGATATGTAAATCGATGTCCGCACTGTAAACGTAAAGCAACAGCAAGATTGAAAGATACGCCGCTGCAATAATATTTCCGCGGTGAGCGAAAAGCCGAGGGTGGGAGACGGATCAATTTACACGTACGTCGCTCTGGCACAGCACGTCACATTTGTGTCTTTTTTTTTAGGGAAACACTCTCATCTTTGGGTTTTATTAATTCGTATCGTTGTACATGCAAATACTGAAATAGTATCCGGTATTTTCGATACGCGCTATTTATATCGAGATCATAAAGTCGTGGTCGATTTAACGTTCAAATTTCAACGCAATATCCGGATTGCTTAGATTTCGTGCACATTTATTTCTTAAACTGACAATATAGTTGGTGTAGGCAAACATCGATGCCGACCATATTCCAGTTGAAACGTCAGATTAAAGTCAATAAAAAAAAAATAAAATAAAACACTGATCCTAGAGCTTACTTATATTTCCACGCTAGATTTCAAAAATAGGAAAGTTGAATCCAAAAAAAAACATTCACTATTATATATATACCTATCGCCGTTCTGTATGTTTACCTCCAGATATTTATTTTGCAAACAACACTAAAGTGACGTATACCAGTATGTTCGAAAATATGAAATCATCGCGGAAAATTAAATCGTGAATGTAAAAAGAGGAGTTCTGGTAGCCGATAGCCATTTTATATGATAATATTGAAAATGTTATATGTACCAGTACTCTTCAAATATACGCTGATAAAATAATATACAGATCTATCTGGCTAGTCGATTAAACGTCTACCATCAGCGCACGCATGAACGCATACCCTTTTTACCTTTTAAATATTTTATCTGACGAAACAATATTTTCTACCATTAATGCCACAGAACATGGTACACACTGTACACGAATAGTGTTCGTAAATATCGTGAAATATTCCACGCTACATGCGGGTGACTGGCTTTTCAATCAATGGTTGTTTGAGTAGCTATTTCCCAGGAAGAAAATATCCAGCCTTCGCTAAAAATATAAAACATTTTTAGTTATAGCAAATATAAAAAGAAGAGCATACATCGTCCAGTGTTTATGAATAAAAAGGCATAGTAAATTTTTCAAATACTTCTCCAATAAATCATATTTTATTATTTATTTAATGATAAAAATGTTACACATACACACAACTAAAAGTGCCCTATAATTGCCGATTGGTCCAAATCAATACAGTTTATTAGATTAAATATTCATTTAAAATTAATAAAGACTGAAAATATGAAACATTTTAACAAGGAATATATCACAATTATTCGATTTGAAATATGTTGTTAAATATAAAAATCTAAAAGACACGTAATTTTTTGTACATGCTGCCATTTTTGGGATGAAACAATCACTCAAAGCTAACGCTTATAGTTGATTCTAAACAATTATCGTCGAAACTAAAATAAAACATATATATATATATATATATATATATAT
>NJRQ01000043.1:160616-189334 GCA_003063805.1 Aphaenogaster ashmeadi | reverse complement strand
AGAAAAGTTTTGTCATAATTTGACGGAAGATACGGCAAATAAAATGGCATATCCTTCATTGGTGTATAGTGACCAATTTAATCCTTCATATCTCAGTAATGAAAGGTATGCTCAATTTGAAATTTTTAGAGGATTGATGTTCCATGATGTACAATTATTTACCGCCGAAATCGACTCAAATTTCGATGTCTGCGAAACGGGCGATTTTAGGCCTGTTTTTGGGCTCACTCTTTATATTTTGTATTATAAATATTACAATAATAACACTCGACAAAAAATGATTCAAACATAATAACTTCTTACACCAAGAACATCTTACAGCTATATCGTTGCAATCGTTATCAATATCATAATAAATTCAAGGTATTATAACGATATGATGTATAGAAAATGAATATAAAGAAGCGGAAGTTTTTTCTAAGTAAAGAGAAATAATAAAGTCTATTATTGCTTTTACTATTATTTGTAATCTGCCAGAAATGTTAATCGTGCCGCACGGCACAAAAGAGACTGCATAGTTTACATAGAAGCGACGCATATAATGTTTTCAGCTTATTTCTAAAGATGTAATTTTATAATTTTATTATATTTGGATAAACTTGGCATACAAAATTCTTTAATTTTTATTCATAGAAAAAGTATAATTTCACAAAAATAATAATAAGAGTATTAATATTTTGTTAATACATACACATACATATAATCTAAATATACAACACATAAATAACCATAAAAGTTATAAAATAATAATCGTAAGTTTTGTCTAAAATATTTTTTTATTATATGTTTTACTGTTTCGATGATATAATTGCTTAGAATCGAATATAAGCGTTAGCTTCGAGGGGTTGTTTCATTCTTTAACTTTAAAATGGGCACACACACACACACACACACACACACACACACACACACACACACACACGTACAAGAAAATAAGTATATTTTATGTCAGATTTTTATATACAACAACATATTTCAAACAGAATGAAATCGGTTCCGAACAGTTGTGACATGCGTCTTGTAAGTTTGATTGTAAATAGCTGTATTCTTGAATGTAACATATTTCAAATGAATAACTTCTGACGATCAAAAATAATACTGGAATGCCATTAGCTCGCGACCGAATAAGGACAAATATCGCGGAAGCTATCAAGAAACTTGCAAACTGTCCAGTAACATCTTAACGGAATTCCTAGCTCCTCCGATTATCTTCTCGAGGTTGGAGTACGTCATAGTACTCTCCCAACCCTCAGTAAACCTACCATCTAACTAGCTGAAGTGGTAGACAGCCTCTAGGCATTCCTAGTTAAATCATTTGCCATTGAATCTCGCGCTACTGTCACTCTCTGATGGTTAATGTCGGTTGCATCAGTCACGTCGAGACTTTGCAAGATTAAAGATTGCTGGTGCTAGAGTTAGAATGTCTGTAGAGTTGCAATCTGAACTTATTGATGCGATTATCTGTTTACCTCAAGAGTTCTCTACCGAAACAATTAACGGTAGAAAGACGAGTCTGCATATTGAGTGCATATTGTTGCGTCCGGCGGAACCCGTTCGCGCGGAAAACGATTTACAGGCATTCGCTCACTCAAGAAGACACACATTAAAAGAGACACCATATAAACGGCAACATCAAACTTTATTGTACTACGGTACAATATAGAGTTAACTTCGAAAGCGTTGCAGGCGCGTTTACCTCGAGCCACGACTCGCGCGAATATCTTCATAGAATCGCTGTTATTTTCCAACAGACGGCTTGTCAGCAGAGATCAATCTCTTCACAGGTCAATTTTTTATATACCGAGGACATCAACGAGCAGATCTCTGCAACGATATTAAGTACAAACAACCACAGCGATTATAAGAGTCAAATATAGTTTAATCAGAATTAAAGAAGCGAGTAGTTTAATCAGAAGTATAATTTAATCAGAATTAATATTATCGCTATGCGTTGACATATACGCATTGTATTATACAAAATTCAATGATTTCTATATTAAAACAATGCATTCAGGAACAAAATCTCTTTTTACTATGGAAGGTTCAAAATTCACTAGTAAAACATCTTTAAATGTATTTTATATTGTACATTCTTCTTATTTATCTTCAGTATCTTGTTACATATTTACTGCTTCCTTTGATTTTCGAAGTTGGATTTATCTTTTAATGAAAGTTGTTTCACTTCAGTTGATCCAGACTAGAGGTAATACCGATTATGAAAAAGATATGAATGGATCATTATCAAGAACTTGATAATTGCTTATTCTCGTAATTTGATTGTCTGTTATTACTTACGGATTAAGCATGACTGGAATCTGTAGACAACATTGTTTCGAGTTTACAGAGAGTGGAGATGGGATTACCGTAACTGTCGAAAGTTTTCACTGGAACTTCAGACACAACGAGAGAGAATCTTCCATATTGCGGTACATAGAAAATACTCCGAGGAATAGGCATTTTCCCTTTCTCCACAAATTTATTGGTTAATTTAGTCACGCGAGCTTGTTGCTTATGATAATTTTGTAAGTAATTTGTAACTTTCATTTTGTTTACATAGTCAATGTGATATAAAGCCACTCAACTTTTTTAGAATGTATACTTTTTCCAAAACGTGAAATAATATATATCATTAAAAAATTATATTTCTTATGTCAAGCTTATCTATCGCTGTTTATCTATCGCCATAAATTCTAGAAACCACATATTTATTTTGTTGCACGTTTTAACAAAAACTGTAATATTGAATTTTTTGTATTTATAGCGACGTTTCTTGAAACGTTTTTATATATTTAATATTTTGGTTTGGTGAGTCATATAAATTCGAAAGTCCAGAGGACGGGTGTCGATTCTATATAAACATGTCGAAATTCGTATCTAGATATCGAGTTCGCCTCTCGCTTCCTACGAAATATCGCGACATATTTCGACGTTCTTACGTTTCCCTATATCATGCTTTTGGGAATGTCCTTTTCATGTAATATCTTATGACACGGCATGAGTAAATATTGGTCTTCCATTAGTTCTACCTTGTACAACAGCAGAAGTGTCTACTCGCTAGAGCAAGCCCATTTCCTAATTACGAACTTGTATACGGGATTCTATTATGCAATTTACGACAAGCGTGAGCCAGTACATTGTCCAATATTCCAAAAGTGCTTGTCATCCTTTATGAGATGAGTTATCAATTATCTTTCCCGCTATAATAAGTAGATCTTGTGAAAATCTTAATGAAATGGATCTCGTAAACACAAAATTAATATTTTTCGTATAATCTTTTTAAAATAAATATTCCTTAAATGTCTTTACATACAAAAATATTGCTGGTAATTACGCTTATCATTGTTAAACATTTATGCGTAAATAAAATTCAAACTTTTATTGCAATTTTGAAAAATTATTACAAATTAGAGAAATTTTCACAAACTGAAATTTCGCAAAAGATTAGATAGCAATATTTGGAACTAAAAACGATTAAAACAGAAAAACACACGAGTGCCTGCATCATATCATCGTAGAGTGAGTGGTTTTTTTTCTCCCGGATTTAATTCTCTATATCGAAATATTGTACCTCTACGAGCGCGCAAACGAGCCAAAGTGAGCGGTTCCTGGAATTCTAGCGGAAGGAACGGATAAGTATATTTTTGATTGCTCTTCTGTCTAGCATGATAATGTAGGAGCGTATCATTATAAAGTGCGGCGAAGAACTCTTTTAAACGTGCTGAGATAACCGGGCACGTTAATGAGATCACGGCTGATGGAAGACTGGATGAGGGTGCGGTTCCCGGGTAGAACGGGATCGAAGCAATCTCCCACGGTTGTAAGATTACCGCAACCATATACCAGCGAAGAATCCGGTGTTCCTCCCCCGAGAAGAGATCGGAGTTCGTTAAACAAGTGCGCCCGGTTGCCCTCGTTATCACGTCGTAACGAGATGGAGAACCAGCAATCGTGCGCGCAGCTCCCTCTTTCAATTAATTCCTCGACATCTTATTCCCTCTTCGATGCCCATCCCGGGCGCACGCTGGCCGCGAATTTCAATCGGTGATAATGGAGCCTGGGTCTCGCCGAGAGAGAATGCTAAAGCCGTTCCATTGTTTTAAACGGATTCGCTGCGATGCCAATCTGCGTGCTCGATTCCCACTTGAGAGGAATTAGAGACGAGTGTAAATTTCGGTTGAGGTATTTTTCCATAAGTGGCTGCAGTTCTGCTTTTGAAAATCACTCCAGCTTCCATCATGCGTACATTGAAAACCATTCGCAAACATCAACAATGGAATATGTATTTTCAGCGTTGTTGGAAGTCTTTCCGTGAAAGAGAATAAATACAATTCTTATTTTGATTAAATTCTTATTTTTATTTCCACCTTGCACAAAAAATAAATAGATTATGAAAAGAATAAAAAGAGAATGTTAATTATTTGTAGATTTATTTTGTAACCAGTATTTTGTAATTTTATAGCTTATTTTCAAGAGCTTCTATTGTTGTCCCTAGAGACTGCTGATGCTAGCACCCGCTCACTTTTAGTTTATGATTTCCGCTTGTCTTCACGGATCGAAAGACAATTTCTGACCTAGCAAACACGATCGTGAGATTGACATAAATAAACTTTGTTCAATCGAGGCAATTCTTCGCCGCTTCTTGGCTTTCTGAGATTCAGAGAGACCGTGTCGTATCCCCAGCTTGTACATTCTGCGGACTGCAGTCGAAGTTCATAGAAGTTAGCGGTAAACGACTGAAGTTACAGGCGACACTTCGTTAAGATCGATCGGAAAGTTCGGTCGTGACGCCAAGTTAACCTGTTGGTTCGCAGTTATACATCCGGGAGCTTTTCTTCACGACCGCTGGTCCTTCTCGTATTCTTCTTATTCTCCTTTTCCACCAGTCTTGTTACCTGTAACCTCCAATTCGTCGTCGCTGTTCGCAAGTCCAATTTAAACCGTGCCGACGACAGCACGGTTTTTCCATCTGACTGCCACTTTTTCTACTTTCCCGACGAAGAAACATAACAAGAAGTTTCCCCGCGTTTCGTGGAGGAAACTTACATCGTTTCTCATTAACTGCCTAGTAAAAAGCACGCAACTGTTATAGGTGTTATTTGCTTATAAACTTTGGTTTGTAATGTTATATCGAAAACTTATAACAAGAATATAATTTAAAGATTTAGAAATTTCAATTTGATAGAGTTTTAAATTTGAATAAGAACATAGATTTTAAATGCATTAGCGCAAAATAACTTTTTATGATAGTATATATTTTTATGATATAATTTACAGTTTTAACATTTTATGTAAAAATGTACACATTACGAGTGTAATATTTTTTTTATAAATTAAATGCTACACTCTTTTTATTTACATTAAAAAATAATTTATCAATCATTGGTATTATCCAAATGCAAAAAATTGAAACCAAAAACCGCTGTTAAATTCGTATTCACATTAGTATATAACATTAACAGTTAGAAGTAAGCAGATTTCTCAAGTAATGGCTTCTATCTATATAGTGTTTCATACAAAGTTCGTTTCTGGCTTTAGCAGAATGCACCGTTTCGAGTGTGGAGCGTTTATAGCAAATCCTTTAGGTATAATGCATTCTTTTTTTTATTCCACTGTTGCTGATATGGTTATTCCGGTACTCGTGAATTGCCCGCGGGAGAAATGGGGCAAGAGATGAGATGAACGGTAGCCAAGGAGAAAAAAAATTGTCACTCCCCGAGCTCGAAGTAGAGAAAGCATTTCCATGACGTCGGTGGGAAGGGGTGGGCACGGAGTAAGAGTCGTGGCTGAGTTCCAAAGTGGGGCAGCAAATCAAGTTATCAACCACTCAGGAGGTAAGGGGCCATCAAAGAACCGTTTAATGCGATCGCGCGTAAATCAGGTCCAGGCAAGGCTGCCTGCCGTCTCCGTGTTTCGTTGAACAGCGAAATACTCTAAGACCGGGAGTGCCATCCTGCTGCTGCATCAGAGGCCATTAATTGCGGTCACGCGGTGTGCGCTTGTCCTTGAACACTGGGCGACATTAACGACCGTCCGCAGAACGTTCTACCTGTCCCTGGCCGCCAATTAACGCCGCCAGAATCATCGAATAAAACCGCCGCATGATTAATTCGTCTGTTCGCAGACATGTGTCTTACAAGATAATGAGATTTGCAAAATGTATAACAAATATAATCTGTTGACTTTGAAGGAGAGCTTTAAAATTATAAAGATCAAAATAATTAAATTTATTATTGGGGATAATTAGCCAGAATTCTGGAGGAAACCATATCACTCATATACTAGAGGGTACTCAAAAGTTTCCAGAATTTAAATCTTCCATGTGAACTAGTTTAAGAGCTAGTTTAGAGTTTTGTTGTTAAATATTGCGAGTCTACAGTATTGTAAAACAGTCTGCCACGTGGCATTATACTGAAAGCATTGTATCATTGTTCAGAAGTTTTTTTTTGTAATGTTTGCAATTCATGTTTGTGTGTGTGGCGATTTTTTGATAAAATGAAAATGACTATTAACCCCTCAAGGGTACACATATTAATTCACTCGGGCCTACGGGTAATGGGCACAAAATACCCAGTCGCAGTTTTTCGTTTATAATTTCACTTCTAATTCAACGTAGAGCTTTTTTTAAATTAAAGTTTATGAAATTCTGCGTAAAACAAACCCGATTAGGTTTAATAAATTTAAAGCGAAAGTATTAGTCATTGAAAAAAAATTTTTTTTTCCAATTTTAGCGTTTTTGTATTCAATCTTCGATATCTCCGGTTCTAATTGACGAAAATAAAAATTTAAAAAAGCATTTTAAAGCGGAAAAGTAGTACTTCAACGATATGGTAACCGTTTTTTGATACGGCTTTTACACTGAGAGAAAAATGTATGATATTTGGAACTATAATGACATAGTAAATGATTATTAGTTAGGAATATCATTTTTATAGTAAGTGTTACCATTTATGTTGGTGACTATTATAGGCATAGTATAAGTGACCCATGTAAAATTTTTACCAATAATTATAAATATTTGAAGTAAAAATATAGCAAGATAGAATATATGGAATGGGTAAGAGAAATTAACCATTTCATTTAGTTAATACAATTGGAATATTTGGCAAATATTGGTACAGGTAACTATATTCTTAGCATGGTTTACTATACACATGGTAATAATAACAAAGCAAATATGATGACTATAAATTTCTGTTCACTTTGCTATATTTTGCATGTTTAAATGAACTATAAAAATATGTTTGAGGCCAAAACTCACTATAAAATATAGTGAGATTATTGTTATTCCAACTTTTTTTTTCTCTCAGTGTAGGCTCGTTTCTACCTGATCTTTATACCATCCGAATGTTACGGGTCAAACATACCCAGAGTACCTTTGAGGGGTTAAACAATTGTGAGTGTGTGTGACATTTTGTTTCCGTTTAAGTGTAAACTTGTTGAAATCTGCTCAGCTAAGATTGTCACAATGCTCAAAAAAGCCCTAAAGGAAATGTTGTGGAAAGAAAGTAATAACGAAAAAAATGAAAAATATATATACGAAATGAAAAATAAAAACAAATAAAAGTTAATTAAAAAATATGAAATAATATAAAAATAAATACGAAAATGCTTTTTTTTTAATAATTCCGGAAATTTTTGGATATTCCCTTATATTTTATTACAATAATAAGAAAGAACTCTAAAAATATTAAATAAATAATCTTAAAAAAATAAAATAATAAAATCAACATACAATCATTGCTTAAATTGTTGATACTGCAAGCCTATTTAAATGATTTTTATTTTAATTCTTTGCTATTATATATATAACATTTATTATCGGAACTATTCAATCTCTCTTTTGAGTCACATTTCTCAGTAAAACTCCGCAAAGCGTTTAAAATTGAGGATTTAAATGTAGATAGCGATTAAGATTAATACGTAAAGCCCAGTATTAAGCAGAGTTGAACTTCAAACAAAGTTCCTAGCAATCACGGTCTAGCTAAATTTAATCCGCGGTTAAGTCAAAAGTCTTCGAGCATAAGGAATCCTACGTGCAAATAATGGTTTTATTACAGATAAATTCCTCTGATCATTCTGATAAATCATAAATTTCATAAAGTTTTATAAGAAATATGTAGATATATTTATATAAAATTTTTTACGTTAAAAAAATACGCTTGATATTACACACCAAGTTTTTCGCGGATAAAACAAACCTGCGATACACTCAAGCAATGAAATTGTTAAAGGAATACACACCACAGCTTAAGTAAACTTTCGATCTTTCGATAGCGGCGAGGAGCACAAGAGAATCTAGAATAATCTTGATGGAAAAAGCAATTAAACTAAAGTTTGTCCCAACTACGAATCCATCGTGCTGATAGACGCGTTTCACCTTGGTTCGTATCTATCGGGGATCGTCGGCAAACAGAGAGAACGGGATTTGTCCTAGCTGCGGGCTAGTTAGTTTCTTCTCGGAAACCGATCATTCCCTCGTTCCTCATCCAACTCTCTGGACACCACAGTACCGTTTGGCCATTGTACTTGCTGACCGATCAACGTGACGCGTCGTCTCGCGTTTCGACCTCTATGAATCACTGCGAAAACGGATATCACCTCATGCAGGAACGCGAACATACGTCGGTATATTCGCTTCGAACAGTCGTATTATGTGTGTATGTGTGCTCGTGGTGGATGGACGGTGTTCAACCACGCGTTGGCCCGTGCTCAACCACGATCTGGTTCGAATCATCGGTGGTTGATATGGCGAACCACGTCATCGGAATAAGGTGTGTCTCCCGGGAAATACCGGGAATAACGCGATCCGTGAGATAAATAATTCCCGTTGTAATTGTAAATACGACTTGAGGATTACCGCGTCTAGCGACTTGTCGGTATTTTAACGCAGACATAGGTAATCGCTGCATTTGACAGTCGTTGCACGCAGTATCTTTCTAAAAGGATATGAAAGAATTTTGCAGCAAGTGCTCGGCTATTTCTTGATTATTGAATATCATTGCATGTATATTAATTAGGATCTACTATCTTTTATAGCGTTTGAAGCGTAAAATATTTCCAAATTACCATAATGGAAAATTATGTGTTAAACACGCGACATAATTTATTTTGTTAAAAAAATAGAAAATGAAATGACCCATCATATAATAACACACTTAAAACGTCAAAAAATAATGTAAAAGAATAGAAAAAAATTTTTACTTCGCAAAGACAAATGTAAATTATTATTTCTTTTGTCTTGCTCAATTAACTAAAGTGCTCTCTTAAGAGAACCTTCTTAAAGATAATGATTTTAGAAGCATGAAGCACTCCAATTTTTTTAGGGCTGCATATTTAACTTTAATATTTCTTTTATTTTCACATTGGCTTTTTTTTATATTGTCTTGATTTTATATCCGAGAGCATTTCTACTATTAATATTTATTTTTTATTTTCTTATTCTCCTTTTGTATTATATTTTGTTTAACTTTTTTTTTGAACTTTTTTAATATCTAATACGCAAGGCTATGAAAATAGGCAAAAAATGTGAGTTATTAATTTAATACTCTTTTTCTCGTAACTTTGTTTTACTTAATTTACAAACTGTATATATTTACATAAGGCTTCCAAGCACACAATGCACGTGTAATTTATTGATTGACTGAGAATACTAAACTAAGTCGTGTATATAAGCTGTGTGAATATTTTATAAATTGTAAATTACGAAGTAACAGAGAATATTTCTCATATTTCTCATAAATCTTAAGAAACTTCATCATTTTGTAAAAGCTTAAAAAGCTTTGGTATTAGTATTGTCTCATAAACTAAAGGCAAATCCATCTATGACATTTTCTGTTACCATTCGATTCTCTTGTAGTTAAAAAATTCTCGTATTAATGATTTATAATCCCGTGTGAATACATCGAGTACATCCCTTTTACAATGCACTTTTCAACATCGAGAAATCGATACGTGAAAATATCGCATGTAAAAAGATTTATATCCGATACTTTATTATTCTCTTATATAATTCGTCAAAAGTTATGAATGGATTGATAAATGATTGATTGAAATATTACTCTTTCTATTCTTTTCAAATATATAACGACGGTATCTTCTTTATTTTACCTTTCATATAATTGTTAAAACAAATCTTAATTTAGACTTAATTTGAAATCAAGCTTTTGATATCGAGAAACAATTTGCTGTTTGATCAAATTGTCAATAAAAAAACAGAAAGTAGTTCTAAATTGATTCTAAGAATTGATTCTAAATTATATAGAGCATGTTTGTTAAATCTAATAGCGAATTCGGTTGGACGCACTCAGTGCACACTGGTGCACATTAAAGTCGTTGTACATAAATCGACGTAGAGATATATGTTTAATATAAATACGTAAATGGGTTAAACCGCGAAAATCTCAATACACTTTATTGTGTTGTTTGGTAAAATATATATTTTATCATTCGAGATATTTGCATTTCACATTTACACTCAGATTAGATCAATGTACAACGGCTTTAATATGCACCAGTGCGCACTAGTGCATCCAACCGAATTCGCTATAAGACACTTAAATATTTTGTTATTAGACGTTGCTATTTGGCTAAAATGTTTGTTTTACTTCGATTTAATGCGGCATCGACAAGGATTGCGTCAGATTAGTCTACGGCATTACTTCTGTCTCATAAAATCCGAATATATCAGCATCGAACATTCCTTTTTTCTCTCGCCTTTCGCTGCTCACCTCTAAACCTTTCCCTGGCGAAAAATCCGCGTGCATTACCTCACACAGCAGCATGCTGGCAATAAACATCCAGTCCAGACGAGGAAATGTGGTATGGGGATGCACCATTTTCCAGGAGTTCCTGGAACAGAGCGGTTAAGCTCGTGCAACTTCCGGCAACCATGCGAGACTCGCCCTTATTCGGCGAAGCTCTATGGAAAATTCGATAGCCTCCCAAAGGGAGGCGTCGATCGTTACTACAAGGACCACGTATCCTGGCTACCACTAGAAAAAAAAAGAACGTTCGAAGGGAGCCACTTTCCATTTTTTTTACGATGCCGTATTTTATTTTAAACGTAAAACTATTTATTTGCTTTATTGTGTGCGTGGCTTGCAGAGAGAACCGCTACGGCGGCGATATTCGCCTCTGCGATGCTTTGGTTGAATTTTTTTTTATAAGCAAAGCTATTAAATTCTGGTGAAATTTTTTAATTTGTTTTTTATTTTAAACGGTAACCGAATTTGTAAAAAGGAATGTTTGCGATATCGGAAGTACTGTGGCATTGATTTAAAATAGTACTCTTTAATTATTTCCTATATTCAGTAATAACTTTTTGTTCAATTTATATTATCTTATTTTTATCATAATAATCATTTCCACACGGAGAAAATTTTATATTAAAAATTACTATGTATGGCAGTAACCGTGGACCATGCTGGAATTATAAAAATTTTTACTATGTTTTCACAAAAGAGTTTAATAATTATTAATATAGTAACATAGTAAAAATTTTTATATTTCCAGCAATGGTCCACGGCTACTGCCATACATAGTAATTTTTAATATAAAATTTTCTCCGTGCATAATATGTAAACGTAACGTTCAATAATACATCTATCACCGATATCAACAGATGTGATAGCATTCCGCGTCAAGTACCTATATTTTTTGTAAACTACAACCTTTTATGAGCAATCAACCAATTACACAAATTGCAGGAAAATTTATGCTTGCCGCAATTGCATGCTTCTTTAACGACGTACGTGAAACCAATGCAATCGCTTTACGTTATTTCCCCGGGTCGACGCTATCCAATTTTCTTGACATTAATTGCGGTGCGCATTGCGAGATCGTCCTTCGGCATTCCGGAGGTTACCCGTTAAAACGTCACGGAAAATTCGATGCCTCACCAACGAGAGAAAGAGAAAGAAACTCATTATCAAGAGAAACACAATACAGTTATAGTAGTCACGGTAAAGTGGTATAATTCGAAGATGGAGACGAACTGCAGCTCGAGGTCTTATATGCGCACAAAGATACGCACCTACACACAAATTGAAGCACTCGGTACGGATGCGCTATAACACCTTCCTGCGGCAGCGTGAAGCGGATATGTGTGTTGTGGCTGTGCCGTCAGGATTTCACTGGCGGGACTGAGGGACTTCCTCCGTGACAGAAATTGTTCCGTCTTCGCGGAAACGCTCGAGTTACTAGAACGGTGACTTCGCGATATGAGACCTCGCACTGTGCCGCGCCGACGAGGCAGCTCGGACCAGATATTATCAAGCGAAATGAAATTCAGCGGGTTACGGCTTACGTCGACGTAACGATGTCCCAGCCCGACGACGAAGATGTAACGGCGCAACCGTGAGAGACAAGTTATCAAGCACGGAATCGTAAAAGGTTTCCTGTTGCGTATCGTCGAATGACTGCTATCTTATTACCGCCGATTTTCTGATCGCTTAATTGTTTCCATTATTTTTTAGCAAGAAACAAAGAAAATAATTTAATGTGAGAGTGAATTTAAGATTTATAACGATAAGGAAGTCTCTCAAAATGTAATAATGTTTGCTTTTTAAAAAATTGCGTTTATTTAAATATATATTAATTAGGAAGAAAATGAGGAAGATCCGAGATACTTTGCGATACTTTGTGGGGTTAGGTACTTGTGTACTTTGGAACACTCTACGTTGCTGAGAAAAGACTGGAAAACTTCACTTATATCTATATAGGCTGAATAAAATAAAGTTTAATATATTTAGACGCACCGCATTGTTAAAACTTTTTAAATTAATATTGAAAGGCAAATATATGCTATATAACATTCAGTCTTTGTTACTGAACAATAGTTATTCCATCGTTTTCCTTATGATAAATAAACATTACAGTCAAAGTACAACATTTTCTTTCAACCGCGGACAAGACCTTAGAAGAAAGTTTGTCGAGATCTTTTTCTCCGATAACTCTGGTGCTCGCCATCTATATCTCTCCGTTTTTCTCTTCGTTCTTGCTGGTTTGGAGTGCACGTCCTTGCCAAAGGAAGTCCAGGAAAGGATCTATCGAGTCGTCATTCGAATGCAGCGCGCGTAAGCGAGAACATCCGGTTGCAAAGACGTGCGGTGATTTTTGCGGCATCTGTAATCGACGCTATATTTTAAGCACGATCTCAACGTAGCGATTTTTCTCTTCAAAATCGAGTTTTGCACGAGAAAGTGGAATTATTATTATTACACGCTCGTTCTTGGCAAATAGTCATTCGACGCGTGGGCTTTTCAGAGGAACTGGCCAAATTTTCATTCATAGGAAAAGTTCAGCGCTATGATTACGTATTCTTCAATGGTACAATGAAAAAGAATAGTTATCAGGCATATGCCAATTCTGTATTAACGATTTTATGTGTTGCTGAACTTTTTTTACAGCTTTCTTTAAGATTAAGGAAAAAAAACATTTATCTGCTGAAATATACATTTCTACAATTTTAACATTTTATTATTTTATCTCTTTATCGGAAATAGCTATAATTTTACAAATATATTCATCTTTCTTAAAAATGAAAAAATCTCATGCGGAATGGGTTGTACCTACGTATATTAAACCGTTAACTAACAATATTATTCAATTACATAAATCATAATGAGTTATATTTATTCTGCCACGCATTTCTGATGACGCATTTGATGAATTCAGGATTGCAACATTTTTTCCGAGAATTCTTCAAATATATGCAATTCTAATGAAAATTGTTTGGCAAAGACAGACATACTTAAATCAATTTTTAGAAGGAATTTTTGAACGAACTGAGTCATTATCAAGTGATATGCTGAAATCGCTTTCGTAGATGTTCAACAGATGAGATTTATAAGTTATTAAAAATATTACTTATTTTATCTAAATCTGACAAAAGATCTCTGTAACCGCGTACGCCGTTCTTGTCGCAATCTTGACGTCCAGAATAGACCGACTATTTTTGGAAACGCATTGAGAACTATTTATATCCAAGGATAAATATATCGACAATCACTATACGGCGAGAGTCAATGTTTCCTTCATCGTACTGGTGCCTTATCTGCGGCACAATTAAATCATAAAAAAATCGGACAAGGTTCATAATTCAAAACGATGTTCGAAAAATTTGCAAAAGATTTTATTCATAAATATTTGTCACAATAAGAATATTAATAATTACAGGTATAAGCAAAATTAAGGTTCGATATCAAGTAAAAATTTGCCTTTGCACATACGCGTGAACACAGTACGTCCCACAATCACAGCTTCAATAACGTGTAGACACGTATCAGGGCATGTTACTTGGATAATAGGATGATTCTGTGGTTGCCCAGGGTGATGTCTAAATGCGCATAGTCAAATGAACTGGTGGTCCATATACCGACGATGTACACACACGATTGTGTCGACAAACACACGGATATGCAACGGGGAACCGGGATATCTAACTAGAGCCGGAAGATAGAGCGTATCCTAACGATCGGTCTCGCCTGAATAATTCTCGGATAAGTTTTGTACGTGCAGGGAAAGTGAAGCCACATTTGCATCCCTACGGTCTCATTATAGATCGCATCGCGTAGGTAGGAATTTACTGGAAATAATGGCGACACGTTTCGCCCCCGCGACTTTCTGAGAACTATATTTTCTCTATGTCATGGCGCACATGTCTGTGATAATAGGTGATAATGTTAAACTATGTTAACTATTATTTCCGTTTAATAAATGACGAAAAAAGTGCGTATAAATTAAGCAAAATATATAAAAGAAACAATTAGTGATATATTTGTTTAACACAATAGATTATTTAATGTGTTCCCCAAAGACTCTGTCTATCATTGCAGTGTTCAAGAAACTGTGTCACTGGCGTTTCTTTTGACGCTAGTATTATATTACACAAAAAAACTCTTTGTAAGCGCTACCACGGTAACGCTAACGTGATGACCAACAAGAAAACAACGTAGCTTCGTGTCACAGTTTCTGACGAACAATTTGGCTCTGAGCCATACTGACTTCCGGAGCTAACGATATTGGAATATTTGTTGAGTAATCCGTCTGACCATAAAAGACGTTCGCATTGCGAAGTTTGCGGGAGCAATGATAAAAATACGTTCCACGTATTACCGTTTTCTTTATAATATAATTTTAAAGAAAAGCCAAAGCAAAATAAAAACCGGTATAATTGAAACGATATATGCGCTAATCATTACACATAATTATATTATGAATCACGTAGAATAATATGATATCCGAGCATATGTTCGAGCGGCGTTCCACAGATATCAGATTGCATGCATAATTATTGACTCATTGAGTTGCGAAATATCGCGGCATCTATATATTAATCGCGGTTATTGGTTAACCGAAATCGTAGTTAAAGTAAATATTCATCGACGATCATTATCATTTTAAATCCATCAGTAAAATGTATTTGCTTGCTCTCGCTGCGCAATTTCGAAAATCATGTGTGCGTTGAACAACGTTAAAGTTAAACACTACTAAAAGTTAAAACTACATTACTCCTGTTGCATTCATAGAAATTTATTAATTCGTCAAAATTAAAATAATCTATTTCTGTCAATCTAAATTTTTTCATGTCAATTTATTGCCAATTTATTACCAGTAATTATTAATTATTAGGATTAATTATAATTAGATTAATGATGGTAAAAGGTTTATCTTTTTTATACTTACAATATAGACGATAGCGATTTTTCTACCAATACAAATAATACTTATACGTATATGGATGAGAGAGAAAATTAACAAGCATTTTCGTAAAAGAAGCGCTCTATTAAACAATCACGGCAAATTCAAACGTGTTATTTTTACATAAACATCTAAAAATGACACATTTGACTGAAGCTTTTTTTACATGTTTCTTGCTGTTTTAGGTTACGTCATTTAACACGTTTAATCGTATTAAATTAAAAATTATTACGTCAATCGTGTTAAATGACATGATTTAAAATGGCAAGAAATATGTAAAAAGAGCTTCGGCTAAAATAACACGCTTGGATTTGCTGTGCTGACAAGGACGTAAAGTTTACATTTGCTAATCTAACTGTTTGGCACCTCTATCGCACTCTATTATGTTAGAAATTCCATGGGCACAACCATAAAATTTATCCCTCCTTTCCCATCCCTCTTTATGGTATACTCACTAATAGTACATCGTCTGGCTTCTCTTGTTTCAGCTGACAAAGGTATGTTACTAAAGCTCGACTTTCGGGATGAGTTCAAGCTCGAAGACAGCCCGGATTGCCATTTTGATTTCCTCGAGGTACGTGACGGTCAGTACGGTTACTCTAATAGCCTCGGCAACTTTTGCGGTCCGAATTTTCCCCCCGAGATCACGTCGAAGACGCGATACCTCTGGCTGCGATTCCACAGCGATGAGAATATCGAGGGCAAGGGATTCAAGGCTGTGTGGAGCACGATACCGAGACCGACCTATCGTAAGTCTCAGAGTCACAAATACCTTAGTATTACGAAGATTTTTTCTTTCTATACTTTTAACTAATTTTAATATAAATGTAATGTTGAACGCAAGCGCTAATAATTTCCAAACCTTGATAAAATATGAGCAAAAAACTGGTGATATAAAGTGTCGACGTTATTTGAAAAAAATAACATTATTTTAGTATAAATGCACAATCTGTTTTAATTGATCTATAATGTTAAAAAAAACGACAAGTATTTTTTTAAGAAAAAATAATTATTTATATAATTTTCTGGGATCCCAATTTTTATTGATACCATCCTAGAATTTCCTTCCTCTGCATGTGCTAGATATTTGTCTCGGTTGTGGGTTCCCTCTAACTCTGATCTACTGCTGGCCGAATCTTCTCCTTGGATGTGAGATATATCCTTTGGGCGCGTAACCATGGATTAGACCAATCGATAACAAACACGAGATCTCGCCATAGCTCTTCCGTTTCTCACGCTTGTTCGCATGATGCTCACGTACGCGGCGAGAGAGAACTTGTTGCTGAAATAATTGGTCTGACACAATGACAATTGAAACTAATTTGTCGTCTGTTAATCTAATGATTCATAATAATGACTTAATCGATACGGTACGAAAGCATAACTGGGTTCATCCATCGTGCAAACACATCTCGTTTATAATAAGTGTAAAAATGAAAAATAGAAAAAGGAAAAAGAAATAATAAGGAAAAATAATTTATATATAAACAAAGACTGCAGATAATATTTAATAGCAAATGCAGAGAAAGAGAAACAAAAGACAAAAGATGCCATTTTAATATTGAAATATACATATACATTGGTTATAACTGTTCTTAGTTAATTGATTAGTTTATTGAGTGGATGTGTAATTTCTCTCCATAACGAGACATACTAAACGTTCAAAGAAAATGGAGATAAGGATCATGATTAGTAATTCGGGGTCATCTATTCCGAAATTCGCGAATAATCGAGAATCTTCGTCGTATGTCTTCGTTCAGAAAATTACGAGACACGAGAGAAATAGATGGCCCGTGGCAGCGAGCGCCGTGCAACCGCAACCGAGGTCAAAATTAATTCATAGTCAACCGGTAGGAGAACGAAGGGAGACCTATGAATACTCGGAGTACGACCACGGTGGCTTTAACTGTGTGATCCTTAAATTGATATAAAATGGAGTAGAGACGGATGCGACCAGCGAGATGAAGCATTGAAATTTTTATCTTGCCGCGTGATTGATTAATTCATTCGTTGAAGTATCAATATTAATGCCCAATCTTGAAACATCTGGTATCGTGGATGTTCAATATTGTCAAGGTGTTCTTGTTAACAAATGTTCAATTCTTAATTAAGGAAAAATTGATAAAGCATATATATTAAAAATTACATTTTATTACTCATGTTTCATGTACTTCTAGATGTTTAATAATTATTAAAAAAGAAGAAAGCAACGAATGTTTTTAAACATAAGAATGTACTTTCTCATAAAATTAGATTCACTATGCGCAATATTTCTCTCGCATCCGCGCTAAATGAATTGATCTCACAATAAGAATATAAAATAATATATCAACGATGACTTACATATTTTCACATTAGTTTATTGTCCGATGATTTTTAGACAGTTTATTTTTTTATTGATTCGTCCCTAATTTTTATTCTTATAACTCCACCATCTGTTTCTTCTTCTTCCGTTTATTTATATAAAATGATTATTCTTTTGTTAGAATCTCCAAATCTTTAGTTTCTCAACAGATTTAATTTTGTGTTGCTACAATTTTTCTGCGCGGAGATATTATTAGTTATGTTTAATTGATCAGGGGACTAAAAGCCGTCGTATTATAACTGTCCGTATCTACTAGCCGGACATGCGCGCGGTTCATATCACTTATGAGAGGACGCGTAGTAAAAGCGTATCGTGTGCGTAGAACAACATAGATTAAAGTGTAACTTTCATTCATTATTTATAAATAAGAAACTGTGTAAGTACCTTAAGTCGACGAAAAATTAAAACAAAAATGAATCTTTTACGCTATATACTTACCTTTCATATACGAGTTTATTGTTTTTCATATAATCCGTAAAAGTAAGGTACTATAAAGTACTAAAATATCAAATATTATGAAAACCATACATTAATAAAATAATTTTTATTACTTATTGTTATCTTATGAAACTTGAAGAGCTTTCAAATTTTGCCCTTGCTTATTTAATTAATAATACGGAATAATCTTTATTATCAAATCGGAATATTATAATAGTAGTAAAATGATAGACACAAATATACAAATTTCAAATACACGAGCGTTGATATGCGAGCCTAGGGAAAGTGTAGAACTGTAATAGGTGTGATTCACAGCGGGCGTACCACCGGAACCAGAACCGTGCATATTTAACGTGACGGGTACGCAGGCGATAATTCACAGCAGCGACGTCAGCGATAGAAAGGCTCAGGCTGAGAAAGAGGGATTCGCGTTGGATTGCATGTGGGTCATTCAAGTGAAGATGGGATGGAAGGTAATAGCATTCCTTCTTCATTATTATATCACTGAATTACTGAGATATATCATACCATTGTCGAAAATTTAATATCGATGAGTTAGAGCATATAAAGCGTTTCTCCCAATATTTCTCTACCGTCATATATACTGTTGCAATCCTTATTTGATCAAGTGCACTTCACTATGGCATTCAATCGATACGAATGTTTGTTATTGAGCAGCAACGTGATTTCAAACGCCGTTTTGCACAAAGTAACACGTTTCTAAATGATTTACAATAGCTCTTTGCTATCGTAGCGCGGAAATAACGGAGTGGTTTTATGCAAATACTTTGTCTGCGATACATCCGTTACGAAATTTACATAGCGGCTGATAACGTCATCTGCTTCAACATAGAAGAATCTTTTAGTTTCCGAAAGTTTATTATTAAAATTGTTAATGAAGCTAATATATCTTCTGAACTATGTATAAAGTTACCCATTTTTCTCCAAGCGCGACAAAACACGAGGTGGTAAAGAACTACGTCCTCACACGTATTTCTTACAAGCCACGACATTCTCAAGAAATTTTAGCAATGCCGCAATCAACCTGTATTATTACGTTCAAATATATTCTGTATCATCGTTATTTTGTATTTTCGTGTCCTTAATGCTTCTTCAAAAATAATTCATTTTTTTGTCATTCGCCTTACGATTTGTTTCGTACGCATAATTCCACCGTTTTAATGTAGACAACGAGTTCTACGCGATGGCAAATTAGTATATCGCTTAATTGTGTTGCATTTTTTCGAACTTGGTTGCCTGAGGGTGGTGAGCCGATACAATGTGTGTGCATTTAGGAAAATGAAAACACATGCAATTTTCAGATCCAGCTGATTGTTGACGATTTCAGCCTGCAGCATCCAAACGAGTGCGATGCCAACTTTGTAGACATATTTAAGGATAAAACGGACATACCATCAAGAGAAAAGCATTTTTGCGGCAGTATCGCCGACACCGTCGTCATTTCGAGTAATATGGCCTACTTGAGGTTTTATGCAGAGCCAAAGGCCTTGAACAGTACCTTCGAGGCGGTGATGACCGCTGTCAGGGACAAGGAGACCGGTGAGAAATGTGAGTTTATGCCAATACGATAATAAATATATATATTTCCAGCCAAATGCATTCTCGAAATGACGAACTTGAAACAAGAACATAAATAGACCTATCATTAAAGCTTAGCGTTAACGTCGTCATAAAATGCACATAATGGATTAGAGTGCTATTAAAAAAGTGTTATAGAATAGTAAAGTATACGCGATTAATTTAAAACGCGAAATTATGACACAAAGCAGCGCAATAATCGATTTATGGCGCTATCTATCTAACACGTCTAACCGTGCACTTTTATAACAGTGAACAATCGCGAACAGTGTTATTCGATGGATTATATTAGTAATATATGACATTTTACATTTAATTTAATTATTTAATTTAGCATAATTAAAAAATAGATTTGTGCGTGGCAAATAAAATTTAAATCTCAAATAATAATGCAACATAATAAGCAACATATTAGTATATTCATATATTACTCATTAATGTAATATATGAATACATTAGATCTAATTAAATAGTTAATTAGAAGTTAATAAAATATGGATTTACATTATGCTTTATAATTATTTGTTACCAAAAGATAATATTCTCTAACTAATTACTAATTAACTGATTTTATTCGTACGTATGAATAATTTTGTAATAATAAAATAATTTAATGATCAGCTATAATTAACTCATCCACGATAGTTATTAGTTATTTATTCATTAACAAAAAAACAAAATGCGTGTTATAAAATAAATATTTAAGTTATATTTATATTAATATTTATTTTTATATAAAAGTGATACAAGTGATAAATTATAAAAGAAAAACAAATTTTATTGGAACGGAAATAATAAACATTTTTATTAATAAAAAATATTAAATTTTTTCTAGAAAAAAATCAATTCTAAAATTTTCAAATAAACTAAAATCTATTAAAGTCAGTATTCTTGAAATATGTTTACACATGACCAATATTTTTGATAGTTTTTACAGTGAGATAGTATAACGTCAATTTGCTTTTGGCAGTTCAAACTACACAACCGAACTATCGTTGCGGTTGCGATAACAACGTGGAAATTTTCTACATGGCACTCCAGAAATATATCTGCTACAATTTCACAAAATTTTTTTCCTATGTATGTGTCCAACTCATATATTGTATAGATTTTTATTTTACTATTTCTCGAATTGCACAGTCAGCAACGCAGTTGTCGCGCCAACTTCTGTTTCGAATTAACAAACCGTACCGTTAATCCCCACAGATGGCAAAATCGCTTTAAAATATTTTAAACATAGCTCTGTTTTTCTCGTTTTTAATAATAATTGTCCATAAACTATCCATTTTTTAAATAGCACAAATAAACATTTGAAATACAGTCAAATAAAATGTGAATTAAAATCAATACGTTTTATGTATTTTAATAAAATTTAGATTTTTTAAATTTGTATTTTAATAAATTTAAGATTTTTTAATTTTAACTTTAAAATAAGTTCTCACTTTTAAAATAAGTCCTTTATGATCCAGTCGACAAATTTCTAAAAAGGCAAGCAAAATTGGATTATTACAAGACAAAGGCTTACATTTTCGCGTTTTAGCCTATAATTATATATATGCTTCATTCAATAAGCATCTTACGCTTAGCGAGGAGTTGGGGGATAATCGCTGGGTAAAGGAATCAAATTTCAAATTAATAGCAGCGCACTTGTCTGAATGTTAAATGAGGTGGCCCGCAGAATCGCAGTTACGTGTGCGGAATTCACACGGGTTCTAGTGTGGCATGAGAAGAATTTCCGGCTTTCCACACCTGCCGCCAACTAATATCTTGCTCGCGACTACACTCTAACACACCACCGTCGAAGGATAAGACCTTAGGCTACAATTTTCCCATACGAATTAAGAGTCGACTATCACGGTTATTTCATGGAAGCACGTCTCGGTAGAAGTATTTAAGCTCGCTATAAATTTGCTGGAAATTTTACATATCTTACGCATATTAACGTTATGTATTATATGTATGTGATAGAAACTCTACGATTATCATACTATAGTGAAAATTAATTTTAGATATAATTAAAATCTAATATTTAATGCCCGTGCGCGTGTGCCGATAGAATAAATTAATTAACAAAGATCTATTAATGAAAGAAAATATTAGGACCTCAATGGTTTTATATACAGGGTGTCCCATGACTCGAGGTCCATACATTAAAGGCGTGTTATTGAAGTTATTTAGAGTTGAAATTGTTTAATAAACATATGTCCGTAAATGCTTCCTAACAGAACTACAACCATTGAAAGTTGATGTGAATATTTAAAAAAGGAAAGAAAAAGGACATTTAATTTAACTTGTTTATTTACAAATGTATTGCAAATTCTGTTTAAAATTATCTCCTGCAGATTCAATACAAAGTCTTGCCCTGCGTAAAAGTGAACTAACAATTCGTTCTACGCGTAAAAGTAATCTAAAAATTCGCCGTGCCAGGAGAATTTCTTATTAATTAATAAGACAATTATTAATAAACATATTAATAGGCAATAAGACAAGAATTAATAAAACAATACCAAACTGACAGAAAATGTTTCAAATATTCACATCAACTTTCAATGATTGTAGTTCTGTTAGGAAGCATTTACGAACATATGTTTATTAAACAATTTCAACTCTAAATGACTTCAATAACACGCCCTTAATGTATAGACCTCGAGTCATGGGACACCCTGTATAATCGTTATTTTTTCATTCATTTGATAATAATCGATATTTGCAACGCAATATTTCTTTTTTTGTTTTACAGCTTGCATGGAAAACGAGTACGATTGTGAGGACGCGACGTGCATCGCTGCGGAATTGGAGTGCAACGGAAAGTATAACTGCCGCTTCAAGTGGGACGAAGATGTGGCGAAGTGCAAAGTGAGTTTTAGTTTTGTCGAAATCTGATTCAATACGTCCGTTCAATGACCTAACGAAACGCTGTCCAATTCCCGGATTTCAACCATTTTCGGCGCGTCCACGGGTTACATCCTTCCATGCATACTATTTGCTTGCTGCCCTCCTCTCCACAGATTTTCACTGCTCATTCTACAGATTTTCACCTTCTCATAAACTGTGAAAGTTAAATCGTGCGATACAGCACAAGCACAAAACGGTATGATATTAATTTAGACCGTGAGTTACAAAGATAACTTATGGTATCTCTGACGTTTCAAATTAAGAGTTACAAAGTCCTGAAAATGATATTAACATAAGCTACCAAGGATAAATAGAAGAGAGAATTTTGCTTGAAATTTTGATGAATTAAAAGAAAGAAATCTGTGTTTCAAGTGCTAATATTATTACTGTCAGAAATATAAATGGAAGAATTTAAATATGTAGTCACGATGTCGGGCTATTTTCACCTCCAAATAACATTTCCACTTGCTATAATCTAGCAACATCTTTTGTTGGTTCGCTAGAACCATTCGTGTATATCCTCGTTTTGTACCACGAAGGTGTACCCAATATTACAGTGTAGCAAGAACGATACGTCGCGTCGTCTTAATTGCCCTCCGAGCTTCCACTTTACTTGCTCCTGATCTTCCAGGTTAATTAATTTATTCGAGGGAAGTTTTATGGTCCTCTCTAGTTTAACTGGCTCGGCGAACAAGGCATCTCAGAACTCGTAATCTTGGTGCGGCAATTTGCTTCTTCTAATTGCGAGCAAAATCAGTTTTATAGGCCGCTTTTGTCTTTTCGCGTGGTTCTATTCACCTTGTTTCCTGAATGACTTTTACATTGTATCATTACTAAATGCTACTGCTATTGCATTTCCATTTTGGCACTATTAATTACTGTTTGTTAAGTTAAAAGTCGTGAAAAATATCTGATTTAAAAGAAATAATGTTATTAACAATTAGCCCGATTATATAATTACATTAACATACAACATTTCTCGAAAATCGTCATTTTGACTTGCTTTTGATGTGGAAATGAGACTTTTCGAAGAACCATAACTTGATTCCCGAGATAGCTTACGAAGAGTTACTGTGGAAGGCATGATTAGCTTCAGGGTGCAAATGGCAGTCTCTTTAGAACATGGTGAGCAGTTCATGATCTAACGATAAACGTTAAGAGTATTTCGTCTCGAGAACTTTGTAGTCTTTTAGCTGAGATTATCTACGGCTTTTGGAAAGCTCATTTCACATTGCCTAGCTTGGGTTTCAGGATATGAAACCTTGTGGCAAGATGCGTTGATGAGACGTGATCATTCGACGATCTTTTATACTTCGTATCTCCGTTTTAATTTAAAGTAGAAAAAGTTGTAAAAAGACGTTCGACACTCGTGACGTATCGATTCGATGGTAATTTTAAAGTAATTTCATTTACTACTACGTTAATAAAATTAAAGTTGTTAAGAGGAACATTAATTATTTTAAACAAAAGATGGGATATTCTTCGCCAGCAAATATTAAACCACAGAAGAGATTTGTTTCGACTCAACTGGCCAATTTTTAATTTAAATTAATATATCGCGAATCTTGACGTTTTTCGATCATGGGTTTTGGTCCTTTCTAAAGAGAGTGAAATTAATTTTAATGTAAAGAATTTGATGCGAAAAATTTTACCTCAGCCAAGATTTGAACCTGGACCTCCCTACAATACGTGTGGGCGTCGTAGCCAGTTCGATCATCGATATATTAATTCGCGATATATTAATTTAAATTAAAAATTGGCCAGTTGAGTCGAAACAAATCTCTTCTGTGGATTAATTATTTTGTTAGTTAAACTTTAAATGACACATTAAGATAAAGCTCACACTGTTAAAAAAGATATAAAATTTACAACACATTTACGATACTACGGTAAATGAAATTTACAAACTGAGTATCTGAAATAAAAATTCTTGCACTCGTATAGCTAAATTCATATACGAACATGAATTTTAATCACTAATATGAAATTTTTAATACACACAACATTGAATATTAAAAACCCGTTTAAGATGTTTTGAATACGCAAGGTAATAGTACATATTTTCGATTGTAAATGAGAACATTTGTATATGAGCAAACAGATGAGCATAGTAATATTACTGCTCGATACTTTTATTTTCGAAATACCACTCTTTTAATTTTCAACTTCGTATTTGAAATTTCATATACGGTATCTGCATAAAAACTTCCTATTTTTATATTATTTTTAATACAGATTTTTTTAACAGTGCATGTAAATTATATCAAGAAACCCTGCAATCATTATTTGACATTTATTCCGCAATTACATCGTTTCTCAAAATTACAGTAACAAAAAATGGGTGTGCTATAAAATTTATATTGCTTAAATATTTATTATTGATGTAATGAAAATTTGTATTCAATGTTTGAGTATAATTTCGCGTATGGGTTCTGGCGTTAAGCAGCCCCGTGGAACAATGTAACCGTTTGCCGAGATTTACAGTCTCTTATTTGTTAGTGCCAAACCACGAATCCGGCATGCACGACCCGACAAGGGGTCGTCTCTGTGACTTAATCGCCCTTCAACTCCGCAAAACGTCCCGTGTCTCTATCTCTTCCGCTCTCGTCCCTGCCTGTAGCACCGGGCTAATTAATTTATTCGGATGAAGTTTTGCAACGGGCGCGGCCCACTTCAGCCCGGGTTTCGCGAGAGTCCCGATCTCGAGGCTGCGCAATTCCAAGGGCGCTCTCCCTCAGTGATATTCGGATGTGCGCCCCGACGGTTATACGGGTGGGTGTTTCCGGTTCCGGGATGTACAATACTACGCGCTTTTGGCAGACTACCAGAACAAGGCAACGGTGAAACGACGGCACGATGCCACCGACGGGATATTAATCTAACGACGAATAATGCACCCCAGATATTGCCGCACGCGACTCTGCCGATGTTACTCCGTGTTTTTATCTCAATCATTTCGAACTGAATGCAAAATTTGAGTTGTGCAGAGAACGAGAGCGATGTA
The DNA here is from genome assembly GCA_003063805.1 of Aphaenogaster ashmeadi. Classification (NCBI taxonomy): domain Eukaryota; kingdom Metazoa; phylum Arthropoda; class Insecta; order Hymenoptera; family Formicidae; genus Aphaenogaster; species Aphaenogaster ashmeadi. The sequence goes on along the minus strand of NJRQ01000043.1, from coordinate 163,334 downwards.
AAAATTGAGCAAATCATGGACGATGAGTTTCAGAATAACATTGGAAAATTCTTTCGTCGTAATTACTATACAATTATTTATATCATTATGTTATTACGTTTAATCTAGAAAGCTTAGCTTGGTGTGCGTGTATATAAATTATAAATTATACATCTGTATATAAAATATACTTTAATATAAATTATATTATATTATAAATTATATATCGATTTTTCTTAGTTATTTAGAAAATTGCAAAAATATAAATTTTTTATGGGTTATCAAACTGATGTGAAAATGACACGATGTGAGTAGAAAATCCATCATTATTCATTATTGTTGATATCAAATAACCATTAAATGACACAGTTATTGCCATCTAAAAAGAGTGATTGCTGTTCGTGCACAACGGAAAAGTATTTCCTGTAAAATTCTTGTTTCAAACGATTTTAATTCAATGAATTTATTATTTTCAGTACTCTCTGGAAATGCGCTATCAACGGCAATTGCCTGAAAATTGTTGGTAATTTCAAGCACTTGTTTTCGTTAAATGCATTTGATTTTTATGTATACGGGCAAATGAAACATTATTGTTTCGCCACCCGCGGGACGAATCACGAGAAAATTTAATTACAACATCAAAAAAATAGATTTATCGTGAAAATTTTCAATCCTATAGAGAAATTTAAAAAATTTGTTAATACTTCCCATACAGCACAGAAATGGCAGCAACATTGCAGCAATATTTTAGCAATATTGCAATGTTGCTGCAATTTCTGTGCTGTATGGGTTTCACAGTTAAAAAGATAATTTTTTTTTATATACTTAAAATGAACGTAATATTTGTTTAACATATATATTATAATATTATAATATTATTATATATTATAATATTATTATTTAATTAATTATTATAATTATTATAATATTATTATTTAATTAATTATTATAATTATTATAACGTTATTATTTATTAAATTAACATCTTTGTCTTATTATTATTATTATTATCAATTGATTTATTAAGATCTCTGAAACTTCTGATCTGGACGATTTACAGCAATTTAATTATTTTAAATAAATATGCTTGTTCATGCACCGAACTTGATAACTTTAATTCGTGCAAACGATTGTAACTAAATGGCCAACGGCTATTAATATCTTCTACTGTGACTACAAACAATACGCGCTTTGCCGCTCTGTTAGTTAAAAATAAATGTTCTCACTCACTTGTCAGTCGCAACGTAGTGGCGAATTTATCGCAAAAACGATTGAGAGGTGTCTGTTTACTCCCTCGACACGTACGTTCAAATGTGTCATTTCATCGAATAAATCGATGACAAACAACATACCATATTAAATTAATTTGGCAATAATTAATTATTGAAATGCCATATGCGATAAAAATATCTTAATCTTTCATTAAGTCTAATAAAATAGTTGCTATGAGAATATTTAGACAGGACATCTTAAATAAACTTTTTCTCCATAGTTCTCTATGCAACATGTATATATATCCCTAAATAAATTGAAGTTTTAAGTTTTTTAAATTTCACGATAGTTAATTATATATAACTCTTATTACATGTTCTTATTTTATAATGCATTAATGTAAGAGGTTTAGTTAAAACTTAAAACGCGTGCTTGATAATCCGAAATATGAAACTTAATTGGTCCGAATCTCTAATTGCCCAATGTAAAGTAATTATAATTGTGTTATTGCTACCTCATTTAATTTTTTGATGAACAATGTAAAATGGAATCTTCGCAGAAGAGGATTCGAAGTCATAATATTCCTACTTTTGCGTTAATATTGCATTTGCTTTCACATCGCTGGTAAATGAGCGCGTCCTTGTGAAAATACTTGAAAAAGATCAGCATCCGTAAAACGAACCGGAATTAAATCTCATTTCTTCGTGCCGATTCCGATTCTTCCACTAACGGACGCAACTTCGTTCCAGGATTGCTTTAATGCCGACATCAAAAACAGATACTTTGAAATTCTTCATACCAAGCATTTCGTGCATCTCGCATCACTACTGACTGCTTTCTCATCAAAAGCACAGATTTTAAATTATATATCAAGTAAACGCATGTATTTCGAATTCCTTTATTAGTGCATCGGTAAGTTTATATTGATCTTAACGACAAAGAATAGAAACATTATTTGCAAAATATGAACAGTTTTGTTTAAATATTTTGCATCTAATGACACCCGTATCGTTATTTATAACTCGCGTTCGTATTACGAAAATGATTCGGCCGTTAGCAATACTTAGAGATGCAGAAAACGATACTCTTCGTCGGTCTAAAGATTTTACTCGACTCAAGTTACAAATAAGTTCCTTGGCTAAAGGAAAGCTTCCTCTCTTTTAGTAATTACATCGCGCGACGCTCTGCGAGAAGATGCTTGTATCATACCAATGTAATTTCAAATATATATAGCACGTAAATTATTCCGCAATTGAATGTAATGAATGCTATGCAATGAACGACTCTAATTTCACTCACAATAATTATAATTGCAACATCTCCAGCAATACTATGACAATTGCAATGTCACAATTTTTTGAACTTTAAAAACCGGATGCAAAAACGAGATCACGACAAAATTAAAGTAGATTCTTGCATTTCAGCGTTACACGCCATCACCCCGTAATTTAATTCAGCCGTGCACAAAACGGCGATTAATTAAATTAAAGACTGTAATAGTCAAAAATGTCATCCTTTCTCCCTCCC
>NJRQ01000043.1:126754-160483 GCA_003063805.1 Aphaenogaster ashmeadi | reverse complement strand
ATACAGCACAGAAATGACAGCAACATTGCAGCAATATACATCTAGATGTGTATAAGAGACAGCTTTCATACGGCTAGTTACACATTTTTTTTTTAATAATTGTAATCCTATCCACCAGCGGATATGTCTGCCGCAAAAGAGTAACGCGATCCATTCGAACATGTGCACAATAATTATTCCACGATATTAAAAATCTTTATATTACGTTTCACGTTGCGCATATTTTCAATTTTACTTTTATCATTAATTCCAGTTTTTCGTATACTGCAAAAAACTAGATATGATATCTGTTCGCTGAGTTGCAGAATTCGCGAGGGCTTTGGTTAAATTTTTGCAATAGATGGATTTATAATTTTATTCTTTACAAAACTATTGTATCATGTTATGTACATACAGTTATGTACATACGCTACAATATTCAAACGTCAAACAGTATAAAATTCTACTATTTGTAAGATTATTAATCTAATCTAGTCATTGGAGCTTTTTCAGCTACAAAGTACGAGCGCTAGGGCTCGTGTGCGAAATGAATCTAACTTTATACCTGTTCAGCTTCTTCGTAAATCTTTTAAACAAGTTGCCTAAGAATTATATATGAGATATTCTCAAAGAGAGACGAGACCTATGTATTAGCTCAGACATGAGTTTTACAATGAAATATACATCCGGGAATAACATTATTTATTTAATATAAATAAACATAAAAATATTTACTGGCGATAATATTATTTACTGGCGATTTAGGAAAAATTAAAATAATCAAATACTTAAAAAAAAGCTGTCTCTTATACACATCTAGATGTGTATAAGAGACCAATCCGTATGGTTGATACGTAGTAATAAATAGAATACCATCTATGCCCAGTCAAGTCGTCTTACAATTTATTATATAAAAATATTGATTTAAGAATAAAACAACGTGTGAACGTATACTTTATACATATATATACATATAATTCCAATAAATAAATAAAAACAAATAAATAAGTAGCCCGAAAATCGCATAATCACGGATTCGTTTCAGTTCGGGCATCGTTTCAGATAAACTGTTCGAAGCTACATCGTTGAGTGACAGTAAACCAAAGACAGAGTGTACCACGCTGTCGTCCGCGCGAGAGAACTCGACCGCGAAATTGCTCGTACGGACGAAACGCGCGACAAAATCGCGACCTATGCGCTCGCGAGCGGTGCACGAGAAAGCGCGGGTCCCATCCAATTTTATACCGATGGGAGGGAGATCCGTTCCCTTTATCGCGCGGCAGCATCGTAATAGCTGAAAGTACGCGTCGTGCAGAGAAGCAGCGTAAATCGTAGAAGGAAAACCGTGCGTCGGTGGGAAAAATGATACGAGAGTTCAGAGAGGATGATCATATTTCACAGTCTCAGAAGTACTAGAATCAATGTCAGAGTAAGGCGCGAAAACAGTAGAAACATATCATATGTTCGGACGTATTATATGAACCTTCATTATAGGAAAACTCGTGAAATATCTTTATAAACGATTGTAATGTTAGATAACATTAATAACATTGAGGTTAAAGGAAGATATTTAACGCGAGTTTATTTGTTGTAATTAATATAAAAGAGTAAAAATTCAAAGAGTGAATAGATCAGTACAATAAGTTCTATTTTAATTGTTGGGTAACATTTTTTTATTAAAAAAAGGGAGAGAGAGAGAGATTATAGATTAGATTAGATTTATTACTATAATGTCCTAGTAAGCTATGGGGCAAACAAAATTATACATTTGATATATAGAATCATTGAAAATAATAAATATGAGTAGAATACTTAAAACTAAAATAACAAAACTCTTACTGCTAACTATAAATGAGTAATTACTTCAGTAGACATAAAATAGTAATAATATTAGACTAAAGAGATTAGACAAATTATAGATAGGACTAGACATTATCACGCAGATACTCCGATTCAAAACTATTAGTCAAAAGATTACAATTCAAATCACCAGCAATAACAATATTTTTATATGTATATGAAAAGTCATTAAACAATGATCTTTTAGGTCGCCTATGCATTGAAGTAAGAGAGAGAGAGAGAGGGGGGGAGAGGGAGAAGGAGAGAGAGGGGGGGAGTGAGTTTGATAGAACGTTACAATTCTCCTCCGGATCGATCCCTCGGTCGTTCGCATCTGCGTTTTAATGTGTTAACAAGAGACAGACGGAAGAAAATGTTCTCTAATGAGTAACCTCTTTAGCGAGCTTGCTCATCGAACTGGAGGAGGCAATGGGGAATAAACAGGAAGTGCATCAGAAAGGCAACAAGGTGCTCACGCGTACATAGCTTCCTTTTCTCTTATTAATGAGAGGTTCTCAAATCTTTTTCTCGGTAATCCCGGTAGCGACTAATTATTTCCGTCTTGTAGGAACTTTCCGCCGGGGTTACCATTTGTTTGCTTCTTTTCCATTTATTTCCAGCTACAGTCTTGGTGTGCACGGGGCGCACGTTTACACAGCTTGGTGGAAAATATTTCTAATACTGTTAGAAAGAAGCCATGCAACGGAGAAACATAAACTTAAAATCACGAAGTAAAATGGTTCATTGTTTCGAGATAAGGAGATTCTTAGAGTTTATGCCGATTGAACCAGGCGGATCTCGATCGATCTAGATCTTTCCGATTTACAATCTTTCAGCAATCATCAAAGCGCGAAGTACAGGAAGTTTTAAAAAAATGCGTAAAAGCTCGATGCAAAATGCGAGCGTTTTGCATCAAACGTTATTATGTATATAAAACTTTACTACGTCGAGCCGATTGAATGATATTAATTAAATGCCTCCGGCTTTAAATCCGAATATTAATTCGTTCTACTGTCTGACATGAGGGAAGCATAAAACAGACATTCTCTTGCGATTGTACGAGCCGATTGAAGTACGCATGAATACTTCCGATTCCCGTAAAAATGCCTTTACGGTCTGACACGGGAATCGACGTGGATGGGAGGACGTAAATTTTACCGAGCGTGACCCTACATTTCCAGAAATTGCTTGTCACCCGGGAAGAAACGCGACTCTGCAGGCGGCGAAACAGAAGACCGCGCATCCGACGCGAGATTTGCATTCAGATGCAGAAACACCGTTCCTAGTTAGACTGTGTCTATATAGAGTATGGCAAGTAGTCGATATCATGTAGAACTTCGAGGTCTCGATGTGAGGACACACGAACGATGCGTGTAAATGCACGATAGTTGTTGACCTTAAACACTGTTCCGACGAGACGGTCACCATTCGCGCTGAGCTGTCGTGAAATACCTTAATGAATAGCACGATCTCTCTTCTACCAACTCATATATATAATAGATCTAATTCGCACGCTAGAACCATGTGCTGTGTAATATGATGAGATGTTATTTGATGGGATAGCTCAGTATCCTGCTGGAGGACCACTTTGTAGAATTACGCGATGCTTTATATTTGTGATTTTAATCAAACATCATAACTTTTAAACAATCTATCGTTTAGTCATACTGATGATGTTATCGGTATTATCAGATATTTATGTTTGACGTTATAGAAATGATTTTAATTGCACAAGGGTGCCGTGAAAATTTTTGCTATTGCGAATTACGTTTTTTTTTGTGAAAGTGTCTATGTTAATTCATATGTTAATAATTCGACGCAACCTCCTGCGACCGGAATTTGCAGAGTGAATGCTGGCATTTACGGACATCGAATACGGCGTCATAAATAGCAGAAATATTTAAAATAGCTGCCGTACCTTCATCTCTCCGGTAGCTCGTACTACGCGCAACGTTGTTCGCGGACGATGTGGTCAAGAATTTCTATTGCTGGAATAGTACAAATTTTCTCCCGTGAAAACACGCGAAAGTCCGCCGATAAACTGATATATTGCTTTACACAAATTTACGCTATATTAATATTCGCAACAATAAGGAGTATGCAAGGTGGAATATTCTAATAGAATGGTGATGTGTTGCCTATCACGTTGAATTTTTTGAAAATCTGGCATACTGACGTTTGCAAAAATAACATATCATGCTAGTGAATTTGCAAGATTGGGAATCGCAGGATAAAATGGAACATATTTCGAACTCGTTCGAACACGGATTGTATCGATACCAATCACCATAAATCCGCACAGTCGTTTTATGCACTTTGTACGATGGCCAATGTCGATCACGTAATGGAACAAAATATAGGTAAAATATAGGTAAAATGTGTTTTCGGAAATGTTTTTGCGAATCACGTTTAATAGTAAATATACAAGTGATTTACGAGACTACTACTTTTACGAGACCGTTAAATTTTGCATCCTATTTTGTAACATACAATTTTGACTCAATAAATTGTATTTTTCTATTTTATCAATAATGTGCAAAAAAGCATTTTAAAGAAAAAAAATAGGCTCCAAATTTTCAAAAAATTATCGTTGTTAATATCGAGGCTTTTGCGATATTTTGAATATATTTATGTGCAATACTACAGAGTGTAACTAAAAGGTACGGCCAAACTTTGGAAGCACATTCTTCATACCTATGAAGATGAAAACATGTTATATGAACGTAGGTCCGGAAACTTCTTTGTGGAATTATTTTGTACATAAGAACAGAAAGTCTGCGGTCTTTTGAGGCATATGGGTTTTATAAGAAATATTCAAAATGTCCATTGTCAGAACGGATACAAACTTCAACTCATCGTTGCATTAACTCCCGGCATGATGATTTCATGCCGATGGAGTTTCTATTTATTTTAGCCTCGTTGAGCGTAGGTTTCTCAATTGAACTTTCCATGACCGATAGGTAAAGGTAGACCATGGCCTCCACGCTCCCCTGATCTAAATCCTCTGGACTTTTATTTGTAGGGGCATTTAAAATCGCTTGTGTATACAACCCCAAGATCCAACATATGTTGGGAGTCTTCGTAAGCGTATTGTGAAAGGCTACGAGACAATCCGTAATACTCCGGGAATATATCAGCGCATCAGAGAGTCAATGAGACGACGGGTTGAAGTTTGTATTCGTGCTGACGGCGGACATTTTGAACATTTTGGCCGTACTTTTCAGTTACACTTATACAAATAAAAAAATAAACAAATAGTATATAATTGGACTTTGCTGCAATTAAGAAAGTTGACAATTTTATTACTTAGAAGACTTCACACGAACTCGTAGAGATATTCTCAAATTCTTTGTTAATCATCTTAATGTTCGCGCAATTATGTAGCGACCGAAAGAGTAACACCTGAATCCCGCGGTCCGCACCGTTTATCGTAAGTTTTCTAGTGGTGGAGCCGACGAAAGGTGTCACTTGCGCTCAGCAGTGGGCTCTCCAATGCAGAGCGGCACATTTACGAAAACGTGCAATGATTCCGGGCGTATGAGCATAACAATAAACCACTCTGACTCACGGAAGCAGAAGGAAGCATCCACTTGTGCAATCTCTCTTCACGTGTTCCTCTCTTGGCCGCTAACTCGTACGCTCGCATACAGAACGGCGTCACGGCTTTACAGCTTAACTCTTCCTTCAAGAGAGACAGAGACAGAGGCAGAGGGGCGAGAGAGAGAGAGAGAGAGAGAGAGAGAGAGAGAAGATATGAAAGCAACTCAGAAATAACGCCGAAAAATTCCGACGTTGAGATAAGCGTTATAATAGCATATTCCGGCACACATGGCAAAAAGGAGATTTCATATCTGCGCGATCCTCGTAATTGCTACGCGGCGGCAAATTCTGACACGATTTGCGATTTCGACACGTCGCGTTACTTTCCCTTGTCGTTGGCCAATTTGCCGGCGCGTTTTCCGCACGACGTGACATTCAGTCGATAAAAAAAGAATTTCCCCCTGGTAAAAATATGATCGATGGATGCGCACGTAGAATGCAGTACAGAGTGTAATCAAATTATACGACGATACGTTAATACTTTTAGTCACGTATTTATTTTAGAGTTAGATCGTATCGTATTATTGCAGCTTTATTTTGCTTTGATTTCTACTTATTATTAAATTTCTTATTACGGTGTTTACATAATTATAGTGGATTCTTCACTAAGTATGTATTTAAGGTGGAGAGAGACATAAATTTTTTAATAAATAATTTTACAATGCGTACATTATAATATAAAAAAGAAAATATTAAGAAAATATTAATCTTATATATCAAATATCATTTTCAACGCAAACAAGTCTCCCGAAAGTGATATATTTCAATCTTACGTCGTATTTGTTCTACGCTCGTAAACTTTCCGTCGCGTTAAGCATTTTGGATTTAGGTGGACATGTTCTCGCTGTCGGAGCAACGAGTTCAGCTTGGCTAGTGCACGAAAGATAAACGCCGGGAAATTATAGCGCGACCACCGGGACAAGGAGAAATATACGTAGACGGAAGAATAGGGAACGGCAATCTCTTTGAACTAGCATGTAAGCGAACATAGGTGAACGCGGACAACATGTGACGTCGATATAAATTACTCCATAGTTTAACGGTGCATTCCAAGCTGAATCCACGAGTAGCAATAATGTGGGCAAACGTTACTCTGTGTCAGTGGTGCGCGAGACTGGTCTGCTGAAATTAGTTATTACTGTATAAGCATTGAATATATAACGTGACTTGCGTACAATGTGTCGTGTAATGCACGTTCGCAGGACTTTCCGCATGCGAAGTTTCCCGGTCAGCATGAACTTACCGAATGCACCTGCTATGATGGATAGTTTGCATCACCTGTGACATTCCCATACAACTGTTAAACAATCTAAAGATACAACAAATAGTTTAAGTATCTTTAAATTGTTTAATAGCTGTATATGAAATTGTTGTATCTGTATTAATAAACTAATTATTGTATTAAAAAATAATTTGTTTAAAATCCGAAGGTAAGTAATTTTGGAAATTTGACTGATTTGTTTTCGAATTACTCATCTTCGGATTTTAAGCAAATTATTTTTTAAGGTAATAATAATTAATATAAATTACTCCATAGTTTAACGATGCATTCCAAGCTGAATCCACGAGTAGCAATAATGTGGGCAAACGTTACTCTGTGTCAGTGGTGCGCGAGACTGGTCTGCTGAAATTAGTTATTACTGTATAAGCATTGAATATATAATTGAATATACAGTTTATAATACAGAGAGGAAGAAATTAAGATGTACATATATGTATATGTATTTTATTTTTTTATTTATTTGTAATCCTTGCCTTGCGGCTTAGGATGGCTTCTGGTTTACAATTTGTTATACATTTATGTTCTTAACTTTACATTGCACCATTTTTATTCTCATTCTTAAAACTAAAACTTATAAAACTCTAAAACTGAATATAAATCTTCATTCTCTAAATAAAATAAAATAAAATAAATAAACAGACTCTAAATCTGCAACATAAATCCCATCAAAACTCAATATTTTATGACATTATAACTTTAACTTTATCATATATGTATATATACAGGGTGTTCAAAAAAAAGGTCGGATATTCTACCCACATGTAGTACTCATCAAAAGAAGCAAAAAAGTCTCGGGCAACATAGGTCTGCAAATTAACTGTTTCAGAGCTAGAGTTGATTTTGTATTTTTTTGTATTTTTTGTATTTTTTTTGTTTTTTTTGTAAAAAATGGCATTATTATGAAAAGAAACGAACAGTAAACGTGCTAATAGTTAAATAGATACAAGATTTTTTAAACGAAAAATACTTAAAGAAGATGTTCAACATCAACATGTTCGCTCGTTATCATTGGCTCGCTCCGACTTTCGCTCAGCGCGCCTACTTAATATTTTAGAGAAATAAATTGACTCGTTCTTATAAGAGCAGTCTACGATATTTCAGGACGAACAGATCCAATTCTATTCGTCGCCTGTTCTATTGGCCTGTTTACCCCGAAGCTGTTTATTTCTCTTCCGCGCGTAACGGATCGCGTGTTCTCGCACACGCACACGTACACGACAAGCGACGTGAATACGTCCTGTCACCAGATAATGCGCATCGGATTGTTAAAAATACAAAAAAATAAAAAAACAAAACAAAATTGAAAAAATAAAACAAAAATACAAAAATTAAACAAAAATAAAAATACAAAAAAAAATACAAAATCAACTCTAGCTCTGAAACAGTTGATTTGCGGACCTATGTTGCCCAAGACTTTTTTGCTTTTTTTGATGAGTACTACACGTGGGTAGAATATCCGACCTTTTTTTTAACACCCTGTATATATACTTTGCAGAAAAAATTGGATACGTGTTCTTCTTTGAACTAACGAATTCATATGAGAATTACAAGCACGCTACGAGCGATTACAAAGTTCATGATCTTAATCCATCTTATATTTAGCCGAAGTCTTGTTCACCATCTAGAGTGTACTTGATAATTTAATTACGGTGCTACTTGCGCAAGTATGCAAATTCGTAACGTTTTGTGCAAGGCAAAGTTGCTATGTCAGCGGAGCGATTTAATTTCAAGAAAATATGTTCGATGCTCGTAGAATACAAGAATCGGTTAAATGCGAGAAATATAAACTCCGGAAGTTTGAAAGGTATGTATTAGCAAAGATAATTACACAAAATGCTGACAGAAAAAATCTGTATAAAAAAAATACAAAGTATAGCTGATCTCGTAGAATATATATGTTTTCAAGAAAACTGCATTACAGAAGAATTCTTGTTGAGAGATGATTACTTCCCTCTTTGTCAAGTGAAATATCACTTTGTCCACTGGAAATGCGCTAAGTACCAAACACTTTGTGCTTAAACTACAACAAACGCGATATAAAGTAGCATTTCAACGAGTTACTCTCACGATGCGACCACTTAAGTAAACGAGGAGCAAACAGGCAAAATCCGCGGCGGCGTCGCTATTCTACGAGACAAAGGACGGCACGCAAGAGACAGGAGAGCGAGGAGACAGGGACGAAGATGGATCGCGTCGATCCTACTTGCTTCATACATTCTATGCACCGCGGTGTTTCGCAAGTTTCTCCTTTGCGCTTGAACCCTTCCTGCGTAATGTGTAACGCTCTCCTGAAATTTCACGAAGGCATTTAGCGCGACACCTCCGTAGCCGATAAATGTTGAAAACGGGGTAGAACGACGGTGACAAGAAGGTGTACGTCGTGCCACGATGTTGAGATACGACGACGAATCCGTGCGAATCTTGAGACACCATTGTCGGGAGGAGCTTGCGTCTGTAAGCTATGTGGAAAAGCTCTAGTTAGAACAAAATGATAATTAACACACTGCTTTTCCATCTCCTGATCTTTTATCTAATTTAAATTTTTTAACGGGTGCAATTGCGCTGCGGATTATGAAATATTGGCAATTGTTCGATGCATCGGTGCAATATCAAGATTTTTTGTTACAAACAATGCAATTGCAATAATCTGTTGTGTTTATGTATATAGCATAAAAATAAAATTAAACGCGTGACGCAAGAGAGGTTATAGCGCCGAAAATTAAAATGCACAAAAAACTGTTTTTCTAATTAATATTTAATTATTTTTACACAGAATACACAGGGAGAACTTATTATATGCTGATATATACAGTACAATTTACTTTATTAATTAAAATCAAAGTAGTTTAACATTATTTACATTTTATATAATATCAATCTTCTATCTATAACATTAAATTAAAATAATAAGCAACGATCAGGGATATTGAAGGCACGTTCAATTTCCTTATTTGCAGAGCAAGACCGAATCATTGATCGATTCGCAGCACATCGTCATAATCCTCGTCGTTTTCTCTCTAATTATGTTTGGCATGAGCTTTGCCTTCGTCTACAACTGCGTCCGGAAGCTCATCCGCGATCACCATATTATCCAGGTGAGTGAATTTTATTTTCTCAACGCGAATCGCGAATGCGCGCTCTCTCTCTCTCTCTCTCTCTCTCTCTCTCTCTCCCCCCTCTCTTTCTCTTTCTCTCTCTCCTCTATCGTGTCTTCAGTTATAGTAAACGAGAGATCGGAAAACGAAGTCTCTACGGAAATACGCGAAGGTTTCCTGCCACATTTTAGAAGATATTTCATAAGAGTTGCTCCGCGGATGTTCGCCTTCGTAAATACTCATCTCGTATTATTTATATAAAATTGTTGGTTACGATCGAGACTTGGTTGCAAGTTTTATTAAAAATGGACAATACGCTTTTCTATAGCGTCAAGATGATAGCATTTCTTTTTATGATTGCCCAATATTTTAGTGTGCCTGCAAAATTTATAGATCCTCGGTAATGTGACATTACTTCAACTAGTCTTTATTTCTCACCAACAGAGTTCAAGATTGACGAAAGCATTTATCTCGTTTCTTTGCATTCGCACGAAGAAACGTAAAAATTCGGTTTTATCGTTTTTTTATAACTGTATCTTCATTTGCCTTAATATTTAAAATCGAACAATCATTCCCAGTTTTCTTGATGACCAAGCTGTTTATTTTATAACAAGCTACTAAATGTATTTACGGTTGCATTTATTTAATTAATAAGATCGTAAAAGAGTGCGATAATATTTCAGTTGAATGTAGCGGTCGCATTTTCCCGAATTACGCCAAATGTCCAAATTTCTCTTCTTTCTTATTACAGTGTAATACGTGTGTGTGAGTGACATTTGTTATATATAATTACATTCGTGTTGTAATATACTAATTTGAAATAATATGAAATATTATATTAAGTATAATAATATTAAGCATTTATTATTAAATTTTTATTTTTGTATACATGCCAAGGAAAGATAAGTTTATTCATATATATGTACTTTTCAATACAATTAAAAGATCGTTTTAGGACCGTTTTTATGACAAAAAAAATTATAGCTTATTTTCTAAAAGAGTATTTTAAAAGTATTTAAAAAAAACTTTCACTTTTTAGAAGATTCAAGCAAAGATAAAACAATATATTTTCGTGCATTATCTCATAGTTGAAGCTTTTATCAATTTTGCATGATCGACTTGGAAATGGTGCCATTTAGAGCAAGAGTGTCGTTGGAACTCAAAACTTGATGATGTTGAAAACAAAGTTTTTAGAATGCGTTTTTGAAAAACATTCTAAGACTATATATATATATATATATATATATATATATAAGACTATATATATATATATATATATATATATATATATATATATATATATAATAGTTTATATTTTGTAATTTTTTCATCGATCCAAGTGCCCCGTGCCCGTAATAAATTATTAAAATACTTTACAAATTCAATTTTTTGTCAAAAAGCATATATTATTAATTTATTATTATATTTAAATTGAAAATTAAAATTAATTGTATAAATAAACATATTTTCTGTTTTAATTTATTGTCAATATTGATTATGCATGCAAATTTGAAATTACATGGAGCACTAGTAACGATTTATGAGATAATAGAAATTATAAAGGTATATATTTATTTCAAATTTATATTAAATAAAGTGCTAAAAATATATTCTTTAACCGACGAGGCCAAAGGTTCGTTTTGAAAAGGACAGATTGCTCATATCCTTGCGGTAGTTGTTCTTTACTTGCGAGCTTATCGGCGCCGTGTAGCGGCCGCGCCGTAAAACGCGCCGCGTGTCGCCTCGCACTCGCGAGAAGCGCGTGGTGGCCGGACTGTCGTTCGGCAGGCGTGTTCTCGGCGTATGGCGATAGCCGGGTTGCTACGCCTTGCCGGCGTGCTTCAATCTGGTTAGCCGCCACAATTCTATAAACTTATTAGTTTATAGTCTTACAGACTTTGACGTTTGCAAAATTGCACATTTTTGCAAAAAAGATTCGGCTTATTTATAATTGAAATAACTTTTCCCGCGAAAAATAAACATTAGTTTCTGCAATCCGCGTGAAAATTTACATAGAATGAAACGAAAACAGCAATGGATGCAATAAATTATTTAATATCAACAAAGTTATAATTTATTCTTGCATATTTTTATTAATTTTATAGCGCAAACAAATACTTTTTATTTGCGTAATAAATAAAACAGACTATGCTTTTTCAAACTTAAACACAAAACTAATTTTTGTAAATTGCTTTTTCTTAAATGCATTAAGGAAATAATGTCATATTTTAAATTACTAATAAATAAATAAATAAATTACTAATAAATTGTATATACTGATTAATAAATTTTATGTTTGTATTACTATGCACGCTTCGTCTGTTCATCCTTATAGGAGCACATAAGGCAATCTAGAGAAAATCGTTTGGATGAACTGGGTCGGAAGTCAACGCCATGTCCAATTTCGGTTTCCACAACAGATCTGCGTGATCGTGGCAGCGAATCGCCCAGTTTGGAAGTCTTGCCCAGTAAGGAACTAATGCCACCCACCACCATGATACCTCAGGAATATACCAAAGATCTCGTCCTCGAGATGACTTATAGCTTAAACGCGGGCGATATCACTGACATTCACCAGAGCAATAATGTAAGCAACGCCACGCAGGAGCGTCTGCAAGAGACCAGCGAGGAGCCAGAGATGCGCGACAATTGCTGTCAAACCCGAGAAAGTCTTTTCGAGCCACGGATACCAGACGCGGTGGTGCCGTTAGGCTTCACGACCTTTGGCGTGCGCGCTCCCAGCTCTCAGAACGGGACCAATCTTCATCATCTCCATCATCATCACTATCATCGTCAACAGTCGCAACAGAGTCCGCAACAGTCTCATCAGAGCGTTCAGTCTTCGCAGCCCAGCTTGCAATCGTCGCAACAGACCTCGCAGCAACAGAGTATTTCTCAATGCTCCGGTTGTAGTCCGGCGTCCCGTGGACGGGACGGCAGTATGGGCATTTGTCCGAAGCACAATCCCATACCTGCGCCACCCGGCTGGTCTTCGCACGAGTCCAGTTATCCATTGCCCGTGCCGCAAGCTGCCCAATACCCGGAACAGTTGGACTACCCGTCCTACCAGAGATTCCAAAGTCCCAAGCCTAGCAGAGAGCCCAGCGGCGTCTATCGACAGTCGCCCAAGTTTATACGACAAGCCACCATTGGCTCCGGCGAAAGATACGGTAGTTCTATGTATGGATCCGGTCACGGCTCCAGCAACAACACATCTAGCACGTCGCAACACTCTTCCGGCAATACGCCTACTAAACGTCAACCGACGCTGGATCCGAGGTATCGAGCGGAGGCGGTGATCGAGGTGGATCAGAGACGGCCGTTCAGCATAGAAAGCACGAAAAGTGCTCCGGACGTAATCGCGACGCACTGACGCCGGGGTCCTGGGGATTGGGAGCCCTATAAGAGACGCCATCCCCGGCAAAATTATCCGGCGGCGACTTGCAGCGATAGTGGGAACAAGGTGACCGTCGCCACGCAGAGTTCTCTCGACGACGACGCCTCGACAAACTCCACCGTAGAAGCAAACTCTTCCTCCTGATCCATGTGTCGCGACGCGCTCGATCGCGAGAAATCGGGCGAGCAATTTCTCACGGTCAATGACTTCTGTGATCGCGAATCGTCGAGGATCGGCCAGCCGTCCGAGGTCGGCGATGTATTGACCCATATCCATCCGATTGGAGAGAGATATGTCGAGGATGAAATAACTAAACTAGAAGGATCAACAACGGTCAGTGACGCGTCTGGTTCCAATTCGATCAATGTCAACGCGGAGTCCAGATTCGACGGTATTCCCACGCAACGCTCGATAAATCGCACCGGTTGGACGACGGAGGGCGAATCGCTGATTTCGAGACCGTGGCGAGCAAAAGCAGCCTTAAAGCTGCACGACTTGCCGATTCTGCAACCACCGGAGGGCTTCAGGGTACCTGTGTTCAGATGCAAGACCCCATCTCTCTCCTGGCAACACTGCGGATGTCTTTCGCACACGCATCTACCGCCGCGGCGATCATCGATCGCCTGGAGTGCCTTCGAACGATGCAGCATGGATCCCATGTATCGCACCTGGCCTAATCGAGCCGCAAGGAGATTCGGGCGACCTTCGAGGAGAACGGTTGGTACTCAGAGCTCTCTCGACGGTGCTAGATCGTCCCTCGGCATTCTTCGATGCGTTGTTAGATCGATCGACATGACAGAGAGATCGCTGGATCAGGAGATTGGAGCTTCTATACCTTTCTAGTGTTTGCTTTACGGTTTGAATCACATCACGGCCGATTTTCGTGTCACTGTTGCTGTGTTTTTCTGCACAGTGATGCGCACAGTGATGCTTTAATTTCACGTGTGAGTCACCATGTTTCTTTCTCGAAGAAAAACGTGAATTTTCTCGAGCGCGGGCTTGATGTTAGTCGTATCGTCGCTAAAACGATAGAAGAGTGTACATCAATTATGTATATAGCCGTGTCTGAGGTACGTTACTGTTAGTACGATCCAAATAGGCAGTGACAACTGTATCCGCTTACAGTTGGAGGGTTTTCTAGCAGAGGTAAAAATAAAAAAATATTGTCGCATCAGTTGGACGGACCAGGTAAGTGCGACAGTCTGTTGGTAGTATCACGCGAATAAATTTCAGATAGAAGCGATTAAAACCGAGCAATCGAGAACGCATTTTGTCACATAAACGATCGCTGCCTTTCACGCTATCTATGCGATAAACGAATCGTGAGATAGAATAAAAGAATGAAAAAAAATCTGGACCATAGCTTAGACTCCGGACTAGTACTTAAGCGTGATTAAATCGAGTCGTTTGAAACATTCACAGTATATAAAGAAAAAAGGAGGAAAAGGAGAAAAACGCGTCGATTCCGGGAGAAGATGAAAGGATTCTTTTGCTTTTAAACTTGCACTTGAGTACATTTAATAGTATTTATATTTACATATTTACATTAATAGATTGTTCTAATATTTCCTCATTACTTCTCTTTCAGCAATGTAACGACTTTGGTTTAATATTTCATTTAAAAATTGCAATGCGAAGTAATATTGCACCAGTAAAATTAATCTTGCAAAAAAAGATTTATATATGGTTTAGAGAGTGAAGCGACTCGTTTCGGGCGTTTCTCTATATTAAACCAAAGTCTCTTCAAATTTTCTGGACCGCTGTTACTTTTATTACAATATATGATAAATTCCGCTGGGATAATTTTATCATGCTGTGGTAAAATTTCTTTTGAATGTTCGAATAATTTTCTTGAACTTATAATGGAGCAATGTAAGATAAGAAAACGCGCTCTATCGATACCGATTATTGATTTCTGCGAAATCTCGCTGGCTTAATGGAACGTAACATATCGGGAACGGAACTTCATTCGTTCTTACACGTAACACCGCCCGGGAACAGAGGCGGGAATCGAGGGCTATTAATCACTCGTTAACCGAAGAGAAAAACAAACCTCCACGATGGCCTGTGGTCTTTCCCGCTTAGTCGCAAAGAAAGACGCGAATAAAGGGAATCGTGGGGTTCCACGTGCGTCAGAAACGACTAATTATTTCGATCAACTAGGCACCTCGCTCCGTGAATTATCGATGTCAGTGTGAGCTCGAGAAATTCAAAGCGAACGCTTGATAAAGCCACTGGATTCATAGAACATCGTGTTTCTCCGATATTTAACGTATTCCCGTCACGTAGTCTAACTGTATGCTTCGCGAAACGATACTTCTTCTTTAGCAACGCGTGTAGCGTGCCGTTTCCGATAATTCTTCCTACAACCAATGCAGCTGGCTCAAACCAGGACTAACGTAGAAGGTAAAACGCGATGTTCTAACGATTTTAGGCATCTGTTCCGCATTTAATCCTAAATGTGCCGACTGAAATGCGACGCCAGATAGAAATGTAAATCCGAGTCTTACTTTTCGGTATCGTTTAACGATATCCCGCGGAATGCGACTGGCATCGATCGGCGTCGAGAGAAGATCGCGATGATGTGTAGACGCGTACACGACGATAATATTAGGCAAACTATTTTTACATGTGGTGATTTCTACGGAAACGTGCGAGTCTGCGCACGCTTGGTCAGCGGGTACTTCAAGAAATGCATTTATAGTTCGTAATACACACACACACACACACACACACACATACACGTAGACATATGCTTACTTCATATATTTACATACATATTTTACTAATTTATGTATATGTATACACGCACGCACGCCCGATCATGTCAAATTTGTATCTCCAATCGACTGACACGCAGATGTTCACAGTCCACGAATGCGATACTTATTTTCATCAGCGTCCCAAGACGTGAGTCGAATATCGGGCAAACAGCGGCCTTGTGGCTATTTTACGAATGCCGCCGGGGATGTCTGAAATCACACGCGGTCTGATAACCACCCAAGCATGATAGTATGAGCATGCACACGACGGCTGTACAGTTTCTACTGTGTCCTTTATACGCTCTATGTGAAGGCTAATTGATTGCCTAGTAGCTCTCCAGCTGGATTGCCTGCTATTCTTCTTCTATGTGATTAATTCCTTGTAAATGTTAAAAGTAGCGCTATATATGCCGTTTCTCTGTCTAATTTACAATTTAGCTGTTGAGCTGAATAGTGTGTGATATAAATAAATAATAATAAGTTATTATTTATTTATGAAGCATAGAGCATAATTTATTTTGACATGACATTTTAAACTTTTCATGGTGAAAGTGGATTTTACATTCTCTCAGTACTTTCTCCTTCTTGTCCTCCTTAAACTTATAAGAATATAACTTCTATTACCGCTTTATTCAATATGCGTCGAACGTTCCCTATTTCCTACTCTTATTATTTATATTTTATTTGTTTTCCAGTTGTATATAGTTTTAAAAATGTTTTAGTATTATCAACTTTTTTCTAGACTTTTTTTGAATAATTACTTTCTTTTAATGTTGAGTTTTAGAAAAGACTTCTCTGTTGATGAAAATATCTATTGATGAGATTATATTCTTTTAATTGAGAAAATGATGTATGTCGTAATTGTTACTAATTGTTACTATTACTATTAACAGAGAAAGTATAGAAATAATTGTATATTCTTGTGTGTATTACGACGGAATCTGATCCAAGCAAACTAAATCCTCTTTGGACGGAAAGATCGAATCCTACGTCATAACAAGGAAACATGAGTGACTTATATATTTGTATCGTACATATCCGGCAACAATATTATGACAATATCTGTATACTTTATTGATGAATATGATTTGTCCCTTTGTGCCATTTCGGCATTTCATTCTGCCTTCACGAATGTATACACATACCAAAGAAACTAAAAAATACGACTGTGCGTGCGCAGACTTCTGTACCCACGACCAGATCGGTAATTAAATTAGTCAATTAAATTAAATCGATCAAAAGCGTGTGAAAATCACGCTTAATTATCGAGAGAATTATGTTCACGTATGCGGTTTTGGAACAAGTCAGGACCTAACCGAGTATCCGAAATTTGTGTACAGATCATGTGTATAACGTTTAACGTGTAGAAGAGAACGTACAGAGTGTACACATTTGTATATAAACTCTCTACAATATTATTAAGAAGATACACACGAGACGAATTATAAATACAGTACTTTTAAAATAAACTGCCTATATGAATTTTCTTCACCTATTCCCAACAAGATGTATTACGGTGCTTTTAGCGAGCTTTTAAGGTAAGTCAACTTCGAACGAGAGGAAATCAATAAGAAAGGATTCGCCTTTTAGTTGTTTTATTTGCTCTCTGGAATCGTCGTTATCTACGTGCTCACAATAACCGAGATACGATCGTGTTTTGTAATCTGCGAGTTCTTCTTTTTATCGACTTTTTGCTTGCTGCAACTCTTAAATCTTTAATGTAAAATACAAGTTCAACGTGTTCGTTTCGTCTTATCTCATAATTAATCTTAAACTTAATTCGAGAAAGCCAGATATAAAATTTATCCCGTTTCATAATTAAGAACGAAGAATAATTTTTCTCAACTGTTAGAAGACTATCCGCCTCGGTCCCACAATTTTATGTAATTTTTTTCCTACTTTACATGTTTTCTCTCTGCATAAGTAGAACAATGCCACATATAAAGCCAAGTAATTATGTGTAAGATGAAAAATCGTATTATCCGATAATTCTCTCAGTGGAGTTAAAGTACGGATTGTACCACCATATTTTACGTGCCGTGCTTATACACACAAAATTTATTATTTCATTATTTGTTACACGTATGTAAATTCATGCCTCTTTCAATATTCTGCTCACGACGAGAAAATAAACAAAATTTATTTTAATATTTTTCTATAATTTTATATATTATTTTGTACAGATATCTTTATAATTTTAAGCAATATATTATCTTTTCTAGTTTATATATAAATATATAAATATATTGCATATAAAATATGTAAAAAGGAAAAAAGATTAAAAGAGTTTGCATCTATTTATTAAAACTTCTATCTATAATTTATAACATTTTCCAACTTTAGTTAAACTGTAATTTTGTATAAGTAATATTTACATTATTAATTTAATTAAAAATTTGGAAGAGTGTATTAATAAATATGATATATTTTTAATACTTTCTGATGTACTGTGTATATGTTGTGTCGAGCTATTCTAGAGAGATTAAATATTGTCACAGAGAGAGTAAACAAGACAGTATCTGAATTGTCTTATTTGCTATGTAATGGAGCAATTTTCACGAATGTTGCCACGATTTTTCCGAGAGACTTTACGACGAAATAAAACGGCGGACGAATAGACGCAAATAATGAAGACAAATGATGCGGGAAACTGCACACGCGGAGGGATCGATGGTGACCGCAGCTTTCCACTGTTACATATATAAAATATTACAGTATATAAATATACTGAGTATTTTTTTTAAATTATCGCTTTTTCTATTTATTTACAAATTCTCTTCGACACTTATCCTATATCGATTTTAATAATAAAAATATAGCGATGTACGCGTATGTCTCTAAAATATAATAATACTCAGCTTTCACTTTTACAAAGTTAACAATTTATTTAAGTGCATCTACTATATAATTATGTCGAGCTCACAAGTACAAAATATAAGTACTTGAATTTATAATTGTTGACAAAATATTTATTCCAGTAAAACAGTTATGTGTGCATTCGCTACAATAAATGTTTTAATAAATTGAATTATCGAGAATAAATTAGCTTTGTATTATTAGATAATATATCTGCCTATTTTCAGTTTATTAAATTAAAACGGTATATACG
This sequence comes from Aphaenogaster ashmeadi, assembly GCA_003063805.1. Lineage (NCBI taxonomy): Eukaryota > Metazoa > Arthropoda > Insecta > Hymenoptera > Formicidae > Aphaenogaster > Aphaenogaster ashmeadi. The sequence continues at coordinate 141,420 of NJRQ01000043.1, read as the reverse complement.
TGTGTTTAATAATTGATTTGTATAATTTTAATCTTTTCGCTTGTTACTCTTCAGAATTTTGCTGTGCTAAAGAATTATTCAATTTTTATTATTAGAGATCTACATTACAAACATTTATATCTCACGTTCCATACATGCGAGTCGCAATACACGTTATACCATATCAAAATAAAATCTTCAAAGTAAAAACCCGATTTATGTATATACATATACATATATATCAATCGAAATAACAAAACCGATGAGATTTTGATTTCTCGGTGCTTCCCGGTTACAAACGCACATACAGTCCCCCTTCATGAATTTATTCATAGCAAATATAAAACTATTCATGAACTAGATCCGACTGTGTGGCACGTCGCCGGTCGAATCGTCGCGGAGAAATGGCGCGTGAGTTACGCTGCTCGCGCTGTACCTTTGCGGCGCACTCGAGGCACAATTTATCGCCGCGGTGACATTGAGCGTGCATAACGACGAAAAGTTTCGATACGCGGCGGGAAGCGGCGTTTCACAGTGTAGATGCAACAATTTTTCGGTCGCGCGTTTTGGCCAGATACAGCCGCGTCCAAAAGGGTAGACCCAGTGAGAAATAAGAATATTTCGATATCAAATAAGAGTCGAAATGATATCGAAATGTACATTTTGATAGTATTTCGACTTTTATTTGATATCGATATGTACATTTCGATATTATTTTGACTTCTTATTTCTCACTGGGGAGTATCTAAAATAAATTTTGACGGACCAGACGATATTAAAGATATTAAAGATATTAAAGAAAGCGTACAGTTAATTTTTTTAATACTTTGATATCAATTATATTTAAGTATTTATTACACAAGTTGCAAGAACTTGCTGTTTTTAAACGTTTAATACTTTCTAGTTTCAAAAGTTAAAAAGAATATTCTTAATTTTTTATGTGTTTTGTTATTTATCATATTTCCTTATTATTGATAGTTTGATATAAAACTTTATTGTTTACTTTTACTTCAAACGCTGTCTAATTTAATATATACATATTTATATGCATATATTAAAATTTATTAAAAGTATGTTTTACACTTTCTACCAAGACTGTACAAAAGCGAACCTTCGTATGTTGTGCATCCGTTTCGCCAACTGTTTGTCAACGCTAACTAAATATTTTTACCGTAGAAAAGAGTTGCTACCGGCTGGGGTAGGAACATACAAATATACGTATTCGTCAGTAGAGAAATGGCAACGTTCATCTCTAATGTGGTGCAATGTGTTATGAGTTTTAAGTCGTAGTATAATCCAAATGGGTTTCTTACATTTGTTATGGCTAAGAATATTCAGAAAAATATTCTCGTCTGAGACATATAGAGATATACTATATGTATCCTTCTATAAATCAGAGCGGATTTTATGACTAACAAAATATTATTTGCGATTTGTTTTAAACTGGTGTTTAAATTGCGTCTATAAGTTGCAAAATCAATTATGCATTTTTGTATTATGGTTTTTACAAATAAACTGTAAAGTAATAATTGTTAACAAACTACGAAAATCAAGATAAAGTATAGTCGACACGACTGGCCAAATTTATTAAAACTTCTTTACGACGTTTCGACCATGGGTTTTGGTTTTTATCAAGTAGGTAATGAAATTACAAAGCAACACTTAAGGCGTTGTGTCCAAACCAAACCCGAAATTTGAAGAATAAGTTAACATAACGTTGATACAAACATAAAAATTGCAACAAAACTAAACTAAAACAATTACAATCTTATACGTGTTTTGCAAATGATGATGTAAAAAATGTGTGTATAACGCTGTCGTCAATTTCGTCAAATGATTAAAAATTATTATCACGAAGCACGCGTCAACTTCGAACGAACAAAGAGTAAGTTTGGACACAACGCCTTAAGTGTTGCTTTGTAATCGAAACGTCGTAAAGAAGTTTTAATAAATTTGGCCAGTCGTGTCGACTATACTTTATCTTGATTTATTATTTATTGGCGAAGAGAAGACTTTACCTGTTATTAAACTACGAAAAATTAACAAATTTTTTTCTTTACAATGTAGATGAAATAATAAAATTGCGACAGAGATTTTTTTAGAAAATGGACTAATTCTACGTAGTATAAAATTCTCTAAATATTTCTAATACCAATGCACTGTGACATTTTTTTTTTTTAATCGTTTAATCAGATTGCACAGCTAGACATTTTATATTGAAGTTGCAACTGCTGGTGCGCTCAAGCATGGCTTACCGAAGTCGAAATTAGTGATATCTCCGAGTAATTTAGATTACACAACTCGGAATAATTAACAGAAAATAGAATAATTAGTGCTGCGTTCATCACAGTTCTGATTAAATTTTCGCTTGTCGGCAATAAATAGAATGAATACAGTTCGACAGTAGTGAAAATTAAGAATCAGTAAATATAGAATGCGCGAACAAAAATATACAATTACTTTGCAAATGCTTTTCATTATTTTCCTTTGAATAGCAGGTAACAAACTGTGTTTACGACTATGAAGAGTTCGTTTAACGCGCAAAATTGGAAACATGTAAAACATGAAAGTTATGATCTGCATTCAGTAATCTATAATCAGTAAAGTTTTATCTCATTGCACCGCGTTCGTTAATGACGATGCTTCTTTGCACGGTCAAAGAAACTTCTATGTTTCAGCTCATTAAATTTTGCCACACTGGAATTGTCCTCAAATACTTGCTTGCCGTCGATATCTCTGCGACGTCGAAGCAAAAAATAAGAGAGCTTTCGAGAAGAAAAATGAATTATGTGTCGTAGATCTTTCTTCGCTTCTCCAGAGGTGAGCATTTAATTTCTCTTTAATGAAGTGTGCTGAGACGGTTTACGAGGCAAGTTGTAGGAAGAATAAATTTATCTTGGAGCATATAATAGCTCGCCGTTATTATCACGACAAATTCTTCTATAAAAATAAGAAAACTGGAAATATAATTTAATATAGAATTCTGTATTGGATAAGAAAATACCTTTTGTTTCATTTGAAAACATATGAAATAACTTCAAAAGTCGCCGTGCTAAATATGTCCATTTGCATACGGAATTAAATACATAATCCTTTAGTAAGCTTTAAAAATACTAGATATACCCTAGCTTAACGAAACTGTTTCATAATATCACGCACGAAGTCGTTAAATATTAAACATTGTTATGTGCATTTTGTATCGGGGCTAGCAATACTCAATCTTTAAGAACGTCAGAATAAAATTCCTAGCGGCATAAACGCCCGGATGAGCCAATTTCATCGCGTTTGCTATATAAGAAAGAATTCTACCGCAGAAAGTATCTACATTACCTGGGATTAAACAGTGCCTGCGTAAGATGAGAACGTTTCCGCAGAAAACGAGCTCCCCTCCGTCCCCTTTACGACTTTTATCCTTCGTAATGCATTTCTTAGTCGGAGAACTGCAAACGCATAACCCTTCGTCGATTCGCGCCCATATAATTTAAGGCTATTCTTCGGCAGTAATTGTTCCCAGTAATTGTTTTAAAGGTGTTTTATCTCTCATAATCATCATTATTATTTTATGTTTTCTGTCTCATGTGAATGGGGTAGTGTGGTTAAATGCATTTTACAATATGCATTTAATGTATTTTTTACGATATTACACTGTAACACAAAGGATAAGGTGAAACAACTCGAAATTAGATAAACCAACTCAATCTCACAATCAGAGTCATATATGGCGAACTAATAATGTGACTGTTTCAGGACAATTTTTGTATTCTTTTAATATGTTGCTTGTCCTAAATAAACACTAAAAATTTAGTTCTATAACATATTCATAAAGTAGAATAGAATAGTTTCAATGTTGGTTAAACTTTTTGACAAAGTAACGGGAACTCAATAAGTTGTTTGTTGTATATATATCAATAAGATAGTAGCAATTTCGGGATAAACTCGAGCCCTCGAGTCAAATAAATTTTATAAATTATTAAACAGACAGAATAATGTAATTAATGTAATAAAAATGTAACTATACACATTATTTATTCTACTTATCGAGACACAATGTACAGAAAGGTGTTCGGACCCATCTTTTATGCAGGGTTCTTATTTACGAGAGCGCCTTAAGTCCTTTGTCCCTCTAACGGTGCAATTATTCGCGAGAAAGTACCGTCATCCAATTATCCAAATAATTAGTTTAATGTATTTTTTATATAATTGATTTGATCTCTTATGTGTTAGAATCATTCATATTAGATGTAGAATTACTTATTACGCAGTTAGATGAACCTTATAATAGTTGAATAAACGTCTAATATTACACATTTAACTACATTTCAGTTTTGTTAATTTTTTACTGTTGACCAAATTTTTTAGTAAAATTTACTACGTCAAATTATTTATCTGATTTTTATTCATTTTGACTTAATTACAGTTTACGTAATTAAATTTACGCAATCCTGAAATTAAATTTTTTCCACCCTGAGTTTTTTTCAGTGTATAAAGTGTACAATATATATAAAATTTATAAAATTTCTTCAAAATACCATTAAAAAAATGTTATTAAATATTAAACCAAAATATCAGATTAATCCATTTTGGATTCGTCTCTCAAACTACGCATATGCAAATCTAATAATTGCATCACGTTGCTGTCATTATAAATACCAACAGTCAGAATTTGTCTTTACCGTCGTAGAAATTTAATCTTATTGCTCCTGCGCCGAGAAGTTTGAAGAGGAAATCTGGAAGAGGTCAGACGGATATAGGGGGTTAAACACACACATACGCGAAGCTTACTAGAGAAACACGAGAAGATCTGCATCAAGGTAGAAACATTATCCAGGTTTGCGCTTCTCTTGCGTGTCGAAGTCTTTTTTACTGATGTATGATGAAACTAATGCATAAATAAATGTAGCTTTACATAATTTCTTGTTTATTTGTGATAGAATAAGATATATTAATCAATGAAAGATATTGTAGATAAATATAATTATAATATTTATACATTAATTCAGGAGTGCATGCATAAATGTCATCTATATAGAAAGGTAAAAGCGCACTCTGTGTTGCCTGGTAAATTATAATTATTATTTACTGGATTATAAATATTAAAACAAACACATAATAAACGTCTGATTCTCCCATAACAAATTCAATTTGATTTTATCTTTATTTTCTATAATAATTTATTTTATTTATCTAAATCTATTGTACTCTTCTACTAAAATAATTATAATTATGCTATTTACTATTATTACTTATAAGTATTTACTATACATGATTATAATTTTAATACTATTAGAATATAAGTTAATTCTAATACTATTACGAATTGAAAAAAAACCTAAAAAATCGCATTGTCACAAGAGCAACCGTTCCGATGGCGACACTTTTTTCCTAAATGTCTTCCCGATTCCTCGAGAGGATACCATAATCGGAATAAAGTAACTGCGACGGAGTCCGGAAAGAACCAAGAGAAATTCCAGTGATATGCGGGCAGTGACGAAGTTCACGGAGTTACGACTGCAGAAGTCTCATGACTGACCGGAAAAAAGCGGACGGTAGGGTGCAGCTTCCCGATCCATCTGTATTTATTGTCACGGGTTACGGCACACCGAAGTCGAGAGTTTTATGCTCATTGGTGAATCGTGTCTTTATGATGCCTTGCCGTAAAATAAGTATTCCCGGAGCTTTCCCGAAGGAGGAGGATACCGATGTAGCGTTCGTGTAACGCCGAAGGAATCGCGGGAATGGACTTTCTATATTACGTCTATGTGTATAATATATAGCACACATGCATAGGAATGCCAGACATTAAATATAAATATGACAGTAAATATAGCTCTGTATATTACAGATACGCGTATATCTTAAATATCAACTGGAAACGGGAACACTTGACATTATTATTATTTCAAAATAGAACCAGGAAAACTTACTCGTTTACAAACTAAAACATTTATAAAATTAATTCTTTCACGTTAATCTATAGAAATAGCTTGTATGTATATAACATTAAAACGACAAGGCCAATAAACGAGCAAAATTTTTCTAGATGTTATTTTTAATAAATATATTTTCTTAGTTAATACATAAAATAACGGAACGACGTTTCGACCTTACTGGGTCCTCCTCAGCCGTTCAACATACATTAAAACATTAAAAATAGTTCAATATTTACAATAATTTACATAAAAGACCGGTGAACATTTGTAGCGCAGTTTCAAAAAATTGACAATAAATTATGTTCATAACTGTCGGCATATTGCGGAATAAATTATATGGTTGTTACATTGTTAAAATCGGTTATTATCGTAACTAATTCTTTGTTATTTCGGGAGAATCCGTTGTTAAAACGTAATGCGTGGTCAGAAACAATTATTTTGTCAACTGTGTAAAATTATTGGATTTCCGTTTGTGGATACTTTGTCAGATAGAGCATGGAACTCAGCAAGTACTCGTTTGACGTCTTGTCTGGTCAGTGTCTTACATACGAGTATGTATCCACAAACGGAAATCCAATAATTTTACGCAGTTGACAAAATGACACTAATTGTTTCTGACCACGCATCACGTTTTAACAACGGACTCAACGGATTCTTGCGAAATAACGAAGAATTAGTTACGATTATAACCAATTTTAACAATGTGACAACCATATAATTTATTCCGCAATATGACAGTTACGAACATAATTTATTGTCAATTTTTTGAAACTGCGCAACAAATGTTTACCGGTCTTTTATGTGAATATTGAACTATTTTTAATGTTTTAATGTATGTTGAACGGCTGAGGAGGACCCAGTAAGGTCGAAACGTCGTTCCGTTATTTTATCTACTAAGAAAATATATTTATTAAAAATAACATCCAGAAAAATTTTGCTCATTGGCCTTGTCGTTTTAATGTTAATTCTTTCACTTCTAAATTTAGATTTATCCCTATTTCAATATATTGATATTAAGAGAATAAATTTTAATTTGCACGGATGTCGATAATGGGTGAATTATCCAGAGAGAGGAAAAAACTAATTAAAGAAACCCATCTTCCTTATTCCACGGGTGTCTGAAAACGTATATACATGAATCTCCTGCTCTTTTGTACCAGCAAATGAATCTCTGGAGGTAGCACGGTCGTAAAATAAATTTTGCTTTCTTTCGTGCCTCCACGTTGAAAGGAGGAACTACTATTTTCCGAATATTTTGATATTCAGACGTGAAATTCATGACGATGTTGTTGTTTTACAATGAAGTGTTACGAATTATGTACAATGGCGCAAACAATAAAAGAAACGCAATTAATTTGTATGATTTCAGTGAATAAGCTCAAATCCGAAATTATTGTGTAATTTCTGAATAGCATTAGCAACTTCGAATTCTAAAACGTTTGAGAGCTAAAGTTATCTCTTTTTTTGAAGGACTATGAGATAAATTTCTCGCAGCGACTCTCGAGGAGCATTAAAAGTCTTAAATACGTTTAAGTGCTATTTGATACATGTGCAGAGAGATCTCATTATAAGTTGCCACGAACTTTTCAACCATATCGGCAAGGCAAAAAGTTTTACGTTACAAAACCTCTCTTTTTTTTAAATCTCGATATTTATACTTTAATCTGAGTGTATTTTTATTTTTTATTACATCCTCTTCATTAAATTTGTTTTAGTTGAAATCCTTGTGAATTTTAACGAGATAAAACAAGTCAGTAAGGGTATGTAAAGAGTTCGCAAAGAATAAATTTGAAAATAACATTTTAATATAATTGAGAAAAATTAGCCAGGTCTTCGTTGCCTTTCGTTGTGCGTACATTTTATTTTATGCAATATATAAAAATGCATGAGAGAGCAGCATTGCGGTGAATTCTTCTCTCCGTTTCCTCGGCGCGACTCGTCTACGACGGAACGGATAGTAAATTCGTTTCGTCGAGAGAACGTAAAACTTCATTGAAAGTGCATTTGTCGCTCGTCCCGGTATCTTCATTGCCTGGGGACGAATTTACGCTCATTGGAAGATCACGATTTCATGACGCCTCGCCGTCTAAAGGACTGACATATGGCGCACTAAAGACGCCTCTAGAACGCGCTCGGCAGCGTCGTTTTGAACGGCCTATTGGAAAATTGCGTTCTTCCTCTTTCCCCTCGTGCTGGTTTGACCTGACAAGGCCATTACCTTTCGAAGACGGCGTATTTTCCGATATGTCCCGCAGAGGTACATAAATACACGTTAATGGCTCCGCCATTTCAGACGCGATCGAACCAATTATTTTGTTCATCGGAGCACTACGAATGCAACGACGCGTCTCTTGCTAATGTTTTATTAATAGTCACATTTTAATGGTTATTATATGTATGCAGCGGCCCTGGATAATGTGTTTAATGTTCCGTGATGCATTGAAAGTTAGCCAATAATAATCAATCATTTAAAATCCGATGGCTAACAAATTTCTAATTATGCTAATTACACAACTAGTAAAGTACTTTAGACTTAGAATATCGCATCGAAATGCATCTACTATTAAGCTATCCGTATTTAAACGTTCAAATTATAAATGAATCTTTCAATTTAACTTAAAACATCAAGGACGGTTCACGAGACGCTGAAAAATTGCATGCTTCCGGAAAACAATATACGGCCATTAGCCGTCACCTACCGGCATATCCTGCCGTATTTCATAGGGAGCGTAAAAGCGTTAACAGCCGCTGCAGAAGGCGGAGACTTATTTCGTGCAGGAGCGCGCGAGTGGACAGCGATTTAATTATAACGTTTATAAAAGACGCGGTACTCAGAAAGCAGAAAAAATTTACATAATGTCAAGAAATATTTAACGAATATCACATCGGCATGAAAGCTTGAAATTTATTCTAGCACCGTGCTGTAATTCCGACTCTGAGAAGTATATGTACGAGTTATCATTACGACCTTTTTTTACATTTCTTTATAAGATTTATATATTTACGCGAAATAGAAAAAGATGAAATTGAAATAATAATAGTTTTAATTTGTGCAATATCCTACATTATTAATTCTGAGCTATTTCAATAAGCAAAGAATACTTTGGAGGTTGAGATAACTTTCGATGCGTCAGTTTAATATTTTTATATATATCGATAACACGATATTGTGATTTGCAATATAACAAATGAGTGCAAGCTGTCCGATATCACTTGTTTGCATGAAGTAATCGAGTTATAGTCGTCAGGTCAAATACGAAATCCGAACTGGAAATTATTGGAAGAGGAAGATGGAATCAACTGTTAATGCATATTAATGAGCATTAGCATAGTCATGCGCCAGCACTTTGCAGCTAAATAAATTAATGGCCGAACATTGAAAAATGCGTTTCCGCGGGATTAATGCACCGACATGCACATTCCGTGCCTTAAACTTCCAAACCCTAATGGGGCTGTCGATTAAGGATTTAAGGCTAATGCTCCGTGCAAATACTTGCTCCCTAAAACCGCGTTTCCCGTTTCCTTTCGTGTTAGCTGCCTTTAAATAAAGAGGGCGATCTCGCAGCGACTGATCGAAAACGGATAGCTCCTTGCACGAGTGAGAAAAGGTATCGGCGTTAAAGTCAAAAAGAATTCTAATGCGGCGATTTATATTCTTCCCGCGTTTCCCGCAGCTCACTATGCGAATACAAGCTTTTAACATAGTAATCCCTCACGTTCCAAAAATTATTGACAATATTGTAAAAAAAATATTGAGATTATGTAAAACTTTTTATTGCAAAAGTAGTATGTATCTCTTATTTTATGGAAAATACATATTACTTGAGTTTATTTATGTATATCGACATCGTCACGACAAAAAGGCGTAAGCGGATTTTACCAAATTTTACAGGAGCTCCAAAAATTGAGAAAAATCCAAAAAATGTTATTTAAAGTGCAATTTTTTTATTAACTAGTAGTAAAATTAACGATTCTCGAATTTTTGATGGATACAATCATAGTGTTAGATGCAAGGCTTGACTCTTATGACCTGTTTTCCAACAATAACCATATTTTCAAATTTTTGTCGTTTACGCCTTTTTGTCGTGACGCCGTCGATATGAAAGGTGAGGTAATTACGAAGTTATCGACTTATTTAATATGTGAAGAATAAACTGATTATATACATTGAATGACTTTTCAAAGTTGAAAACAAGTTTAAATCAAATGCAGCAAATCGATGATTTTCTTCCACTCTCAAGAAGAATCTCTCCACAATCTGAAGAAGAATCTTGACACAAGTTCTCTCGAAAGTCAAGAAAATGCAATTCACACTGAAGGATACTTTCAATCTGACATACAATTCGACGGGGAAAAGACGGATCGTCAACACTGTACTTATCATGATGCAACGCAGAGGCAGTGTGAAAGTCGTGACACGATACAAAATCTAGCCCCTGGCTCTACAAGAAATTTCATATAACTGCTTCTACAATTCCGAATCTTGAAAACAATCATATTTTCTGTGGAATAATATTTCTCTCAATAAATCTTGTCAAATCTATATTAATTTAAGAGTTGGCACGTCATAAATATTTATATAAAAAATCAGTTATTAAAGTGTGTTTTAAAAAAGAGTTTGAAAGTAAAATTACAGAAGAGATTTGTTTCGACTCAACTAGCCAATTTTAATTTAAATTAATATATCGCGAATCGCGACGTTCTTCGACCATGGGTTTTGGTCCTTTCTAAAGAAAGTGAAATTAATTTTAATGTAAAGAATTTGTTGCGAAAAATTTTACCTCAGCCAGGATTTGAACCTGGACCTTCCTACAATACGACGCCCGCACGTATTGTAGGGAGGTCCTGGTTCAAATCCTGGCTGAGGTAAAATTTTTCGCAACAAATTCTTTACATTAAAATTAATTTCACTCTCTTTAGAAAGGACCAAAACCCATGGTCGAAGAACGTTGCGATTCGCGATATATTAATTTAAATTAAAATTGGCCAGTTGAGTCGAAACAAATCTCTTCTGTGGTTTAATATTTACTGGCGAAGAATATCCCATCTCTTGAAAGGAAAACTTTAAAAGAAAATTGTATTGTATTAATGTAATAGAAATAGTTATTTAAGCGCTTCTGGCTTCTCTGCGAGATCGATGTTTATAGTATATCTCAATTACTCGTATCAAATATCATTTATATTTACAAAAAATAATATTGAGATACATGGTGTCCGGTATCAAGTGATTAAAATCGATATCCTATTGAATTTAGTCGTTTTCAATTACTCTGTGCTGTTACTGATATAATACACATTATTGTTTTCGTTCGTATTATTATCAAAGTTTTGAAATAGTTTCGATAGCGTGGTCATCGATTCCATCGAGCGAGCAGCAATACCGAAACTGTGTTAAGATTAAGCATTTCCAATCTTCCCAATAAATTCAGAAAGCAACGCAGTGAGTTAAGATCATCAATTTCCTAGGCGATGTACCGCAATTAAGGTAAACACCTGTACTCGCGTGTAGTTGTAAACAAGTCCGTTCACGGGGCCAGAAGGATCCAGGGAGAAAAGGTGATCTCGAGAGGAAGGACGGTGGCGGCTGTAGTGAGATAGTGGAATGCAGTTTCGTCTTTACGACATAACCGGCGTCTGCAGATAGCTGTGGATCAAGCCGCCGCCGGTGCATCTGCATCATCGCGCGCACCCAAGCCCGACGGCCGCAGACCGCAGAATTCGCAATACCGCTTTGGATTGGGATTTATATCTGGACATCGACGGCTGGTGGTTTTAATAAAATGTAAATACGCGCTGGCGGGCTCTCGAAAACGCATTAATTCCGCCGATCGATCCGCCAAACGTTCCTTCCTCGGCCACTAACATCTCAACGAGATAGAGCGATTAATGCGACTGCATGGGAATTAATAAAGGCGACGTGGGGCTTATCATTCACAATTCGCTTAAAACCGATAAGGATTAGATTAATCGCTGTGCAATTTACAAAGGGATGCTATGCAAGAGAACAAATATTTTCTTTTTAATGTTATAAATATAAAGACTGTCTTAAAATATGCACAGTTTAATTTTTTACTAGAAAGTAAGTTAGTAATTATAGCTATTTTCTAACAAAAGAAGATAGGCCTTTTCTGGCGTGTCATATTTAATTAAGTTAACTAGAGAATAAAGAGAGAGTAAAGTAGATATAGGAAGTAATTATACCCTAAAAATAACACGTAATGTTCTTCGACGATAAAATTAATAGTTAGTATAAAATTGTAAAAGAACATCAGAATAAACAAAAAAGATAACATTATAATAATAAAAAAAACTTTTACAAACATTTACTAAAAATTAAAACCCTCGTAATCAATAGAGAATAATAAATTAATAAAATTCAGAAATGATTATATAAAATAAAAAATGAATACTGTAACTTTGTACAGATTGCATAATATCTCAATTAAATTTTGGGTTATAATTTTATATGTTTTCAAATTTAAAAATTAATACTTTCACTATCTAATACTTTCACCGTCCTCACCGTGTACACCTAATTCTTTTTCTTGTCAAGTCGGTCTCCCGCAGATTATCGTAACGAAATTGACTCCGCGAGGATCAAAGCTATGTATGTTTCGATGTACGTACACACCGGACTGCGCGACGTGTGTTGGCTATGTGAAATAGAATCGTCGCTTTTCCGATTATCCAACCCGATCGTAGCACCGACCTGTCGTATCCTCTTAGTTGTCGCAGAAAAAATACTCTAAGAGGACAAGATATCCAATTGCGACGCTCATAACTTTCTCGTGGAAATCCTCCACATTGGAAAATTGCATTTGCGATAGCGAATGGCAAGAGACGATATATTGAATCGCCATATGACGGAAAGACGCCCCAGCAAAAAATAATATATCGCAATATTACTAACGATATCATCACTACATATTTAACGTCTGTTCTAAGTTAATGTAAAATAATGAGTGTGAATATTTTAATATGGAGTGAATTAAACATTGATAAAAGATGAGTTTTTAAAGAAAAGTAAAAAAAATACTAACACATTTTTATCCATCGTTTATTATTATCTGGCGATAGATAAAGACACTTGACAGGTATTGTATCATGTTCTCCGATAAATCACGATTTAGCTCAGTATAAAACTGCATTATTATTGGATGAATATAAGCCTGGTATGTAACAGGGTAATAAATTGTTTATATTATGTTCATATTATGGCTTTTAAATGCCTTCAAGAAAATTTTTATAGTATCAAGAAACTTCCAAACATTCTCATTTTCCCAAAATTATTGAGAATAAACAGAGTTCCTTTTACGACAGAGAATTAAAAAGTTGCTTTAATGATAATGGTTGAGCTATATAAAAGAAGTCACGTAAAAAGATACGACAGATTGTTGAGTTTTTAAAATTAACTCAATCTGGTGAGATAGATTCAATCTGCTGGTTTAATTCAAAGTAATTGCAAATAAGATCTTACTAATAATAAAATAATATTGATTTTTAAATATAATACTTAGATAATTATATAAAATAAACAAACTGCTCTTGGTACATATGATAAAACAATATGTTTTTAACATAAGTATATTACCAACTCAAGTAAAATTTAATTAAATAATCTGATTAAATTTATAAAACTAGTTTTCTAGTATATAAAATTTTTATTATAATTTCCTGCATATTATTAAGAGGCGGAAAATTAAGAGCTGTATGCAGTTGTGAAAAATCAAATAATGGGACATTATATTCGTTACACAAATTGTGAATGAAAATAACAAACATAAATAACTTAACAATGTTGAAATCCGTTCGGACAGTTGCATGAGTCTCCAATGCATATTGAATAGGGATCGAACTCAATAATGCTAGCATTTACCGATAATTGCAACCAGTTACGAGTTTATAGGATTCCCGCAATTATTTATCATGGAGATCAATTATCTAGACTACTATGTAACACATTGCGGCGTACTTCCCTGTGTCACGTATAATATAATTATTACAGAGAATCATCATCACGTTCACATTCGTATACTATAACATTATCGTATTATTAAATATAACATTATTACATTATGCGTGACCGCGTATGTAATAATAGCTTAATATCTTGCGTCTGCAAAATACACCATTTGAATCAATAATTATGTTTTTAATTAAAAACATAAGCATGATGTAATTCCTAAAAGTTGTAAAATAATGATCTTTTGGTAAGTTGCATATTTATAATAATCAGAACACAGCAATGCACACTCCATTTATTTATGATAGATTTTAATTAAATAATTAATATATAAAAATATTTATTATATATATTTAATTAAAACTATGATATTTAAAAAGAATTAGGCAAGAATGTTATTTTCGGGGCCCCTCAATTTGACAGGTGTATTTGATAGATTTTTTACCGAGAAAAAGAATGCCGCAAACCACAATGCGCTACGATGCATAATTTTCGAGATATCGATTTTTAAATGTAATAACAGTAATACTTTCTTATGTGCCTATGTCCTATGTGTTGGAATGCACGGTGGGCGCCTCCGCGCGGCGCATTCTGGGTGACGCTAATTGTAAGTTCCACCAAACTCAAAGTTGCAGACCCATGTAAAATCTATAAATCTTCACTTTACTAAATAGATGAGTCTACAATATATTAAAAATGATGGATATTGAAAGATTAGCAAGACCCCGTACGCAAGGTAGGACGTATCATTCGCTTAACGTGTAGGATCTGTATTAAATATTCGCCTTACTAAA
>NJRQ01000043.1:90996-102753 GCA_003063805.1 Aphaenogaster ashmeadi | reverse complement strand
GCTCTTACAACTTTTTTCAAGGAGGGGCAGAGTTTAAAGACACTTTGGGGTATCATTTTTGTAAGGCTCTGCCAAACGAACGTTATTCAATATTTTCAAATAACATTTTTAAAAGAAATATTTATGCAGATTTTTATTTTTAAATGTATAAATTTCAAATAACAATTATGTGGTTGTCAATCATAAAATAATTCTAAATTGAAAAAATTAAAATCCGGGAGGGGCATATGCCCCTCCTTGCCCCCTCTCATAGGCGCCCATGCACTCTTAGTTAAAAAGTTATTAACAATTAAAGTTTCGAGAACAGTCGACTACGGTAAATAAACTCGAAGAACAGATACTGCGTTCAAAATGGCATTAATCGATAGATTTTCGTTTGCACACTCTTAGTTAAAAAGTTATTAACTATTACTTTTTGTAGTATAAAGTTATTAACTATTACTTTTTGTAGTATATACTATTACTTTTTGTAGTATAGTTTGGCCCCCCAAAACTTTATTTGTTAATAACTTTTTAACTAAGAGTGTGCAAACGAAAAATCGAACTGTTTAAGAATGTGCAAACGAAAATCTATCGATTAATGCCATTTTGAACGCAGTATCCGTGCTTCGAGCTTATCTATCGTAGTGGACTGTTCTTGAAACTTTAATTGTTAATAACTTTTTAACTAAGAGTGTGCAAACAAAAAATCGATCTGTTTAAGAATGACAAACGAAAATCTATCGATTAAGGCTACTTCAATCTAATTTGCTCGTAGTTGGGGGGGCTAATGCGAAGTTGGCCTCCCCAAAATTGTTTTTTTAATAACATTTTTATTAGAAGCGTGCAAACGAAAATTCGAAATGTGCATACATGTGCAAACGATGAGCAATCGAATGAGCTACAGAAAGTTAATTTTTTTTAATGTTGGGGCTAACTTCACGCGGGTATTTCCATCATACTTCGTGATGCTGACTATATTACATTAAACACAACGCGGATGACGAAATATGAAAATTACAATACGTTACATAATACAAGACACAAAAGTGATTAGCAATTTCGACCAATTTACACGTGGAATTATGTCATTTACGTAGTAACTGTTTCGATAGAGATCTAGTAGTTACAGAGTTGCTAATCTACTGCCTAGCCGTTGCTACCAAAATTACATTGTACAGGGTTGTCCGAATAATAGTATTGTACTTCGAGAACTTCTAACCGCAAGTCGTGAGCATCTGTCGTCTGAAAACCTCCAAGCCCATTTACAAATCTCCGTGTTCACCATTGTAATTTACAGCGCTATGTACGCGTACATAGCATACACAAGTGCATATTGAGTTCAACTTGCTAACGTAAGAGACATACTTAATTTAATAAATTGATGTAATTACCGTGTCAGAACTTATTCGTCTGATAATATTGAACGTAGTAATAAATTGTAATCATTAAAAACGTAATCCATACTGATTGTTTCATTAATATTAAATTAACTTTGCCGTAATAGTTACGCCAATATAACTTTATCCATTATTGTCAAGGATCAAATTTAAGTTCACGAGGATAAATAATTTCGATTATTATCATTATTTATAAATCAACGCCATTACGTGAAATAATAGTCTGAATGACACCGACGATTAATCGGAGTCTTTACGTCGCCGGTGGCGAGAGAGAAACTGTGTGTGATTACAAGTTTTAAAACTCACGTTTATCGACGATAAATCAAAGCCATTGACGATACGGGGCAATTTGAGGATACAACGAAACCGTCTCGGGCACGCGTGACCTCAGGGGTAACAGGATCCACCGGCGAATTGCAAGAGAGACGTGAATTCGATATAATAAAAACATTTAGCAAGGGAAGTCGTTTCGGTCCGTTAATCACTCCCGCGCGAACGAGCAATAAAATTCCGTACGTTTCAACCGACGGCTTCGCTGAAAGCTCGCCCACCTGCATTACGAGTTATAAGGTGCACGTGCGGTGGCGAATGAGTGTCTCCGAATGTAGCAAATGTACAAGGTGCGAAAGAGAATAAAGAGATGCTGCAAAGGTGATTAAAGATATATATATATATATATATCTTATATATATATCTTATATCTTTAATCACCTTTGCAGCATCTCTTTATTCTCTTTCGCACCTTGTACATTTGCTACATTCGGAGACACTCATTCGCCACCGCACGTGCACCTCATATATATATATATATATATATATATATAAACAACGCGGAACGAATTCCGGTTTCCGCGAATGAGAGAAATTTTGCGTCTTCGAGAAACTACTCGCAGAATTCTATTTTTAGACGAGGCGATTTTCTTCTGACCCGATTTGTGGACAATTTTACAAGAATGTATCATCAAGGTGACACGTGTAAAAAGGAGGGAAAATATATGTGATAAATATATGTATGCGTAAAAGGAATTGCGTGTGAAGCTCCACAGCTATGTTGAAAGCGGTGCATAAAGTATCGCAATCGGCGGGTGCACCTTTGTGAAGATTATCGGGGTAGTCTGATTCAGCGGGAAAGGCGGAACTTTGAATAATTGTATTTATAAGTTCGACGAAACGTAGCCCGTAATAGTATCAACAACTGCACCAATAGCTTCCTTTCTCCACATACAGCGCTGCATTTCCGGTGCACGTCCTCGATCGTCTATCGAGCTACTGCGGAATTGCCCTTCGTTTTCTCTTTTCGGTCTCTCCCTTTTGTCGTGTCTTCTGTCTGTGATTTGCGCGAATTTATTGGTAGAAATGTTTGAAAGTCCACAGAATAGTTGGTAAAGTTTGCTTACGGACGCGATGCGCTGAAACGGGATTTTATTTGAAACTTCGTGAATAGAGGCTCGCAAACGAATTGAACTCTTTCGTATAGAAACGTTTGAAAAAGCATTGATCCTTGCGAAACAGCGAAGAGTTGCACACACTGTTGCATATGAAATTGGCAATCATAAGATAAACTGCCTGTCCTACGAGATCGCACATCTTCAACAGCGCTAAAGACAAAAGATAAAAGTATTATAATAAAAAAATTTCTATCCGTAAAAAGAGCTCATCTGACCACATAATACTGTCAATCGTATGCAGTTTTTCACACTATGAAATTACTTTTTCTTTCTCTTTATTTTTTCGCGATTTTTGTCCGAGAAAATGCGATGAAATTTGCGCGAGAATTCTGAGGTTTATTACTAATGTATTTTTTCAACCGTTATGAGCTCTCTAATTCTCTCCGAATCTCTGTAATAATACTTTGATGAAACAGAGAATGGTAGTCTCAGACATTTCCGCAACTTATTATCTCTCTTCTGTGAACACGAGCATTATTGATGCTGAAATATGCTGTGAAAGATGGAAAATATAAGTACGTGTAATTAAAATCTTTCCATCTATTAATTGAAGAAAAATTTATACACCACGAAACAAATGTTATATACAGGGTGTTTCAGAATTGCACGGCACTATTTTAGGGAAATGTTTTCTAGGTTAAAATGAACAAAAAAGTTTATATAAACATGTCTTAAACTTGTTCATTAGTAAGATATTAAAGAGTAAAGATTATGTTTAACAGTAAAACGTTTAAAGTATGTTTTCGAAGTGGCCGCCGTTTTGTTGAATGCAGCATTTAGCACGATGATTCCATGTTTCTGTGGCACGCCTTATGGAATCAGGATTATTCCTGATAGTTGCTGCAGCTTCCATTATGCGATTTCTTAATTCTTCTTGCGTGCCAATAAGTCTACAATAAATTAAAGACTTTATCAAATCCCATAGAAAATAGTCTAACGGCGTTAGATAAGGCGATCGTGGTGGCCATTTAATGGGTCCATTTCGACCAATCCAGTGGTTACTGTATGTAGTATTTAAATAGTTATTAATAATGCGAGAAAAGTGGGCTGGTGCACCACATCGTGTATAAACCACATTCTCTGTCTATCTCGTATTGGGATATCTTCGAAGATTTGTAGAAGTCTT
The DNA here is from genome assembly GCA_003063805.1 of Aphaenogaster ashmeadi. Lineage (NCBI taxonomy): Eukaryota > Metazoa > Arthropoda > Insecta > Hymenoptera > Formicidae > Aphaenogaster > Aphaenogaster ashmeadi. Next base: position 98,797 of record NJRQ01000043.1, on the reverse strand, counting down.
TAATTTATATTGTAGACCTATTGACACGCAAGAAGAATTAAGAAATCGCATAATGGAAGCTGCAGCAACCATCATAACAACATAATCTTTACTCTTTAATATCTTACTAATAAACAAGTTTGGGACATATGTTTACATAAATCTTTTTGTTCATTTTGACCTAGAAAATATTTCCCTAAAATAGTGCCGTGCAATTCTGAAACACCCTGTATAACATGCAATTTCAATCTCATTGCATTTTATATTATTAATATGAGAAACTAAATACTATATATATATATATATATATATATATATATATATATATATATATATATAGAAGAAACTAAATATCGGTTATACCTTGATTTATATAAAATTTTCGTATTTAATTTAACACGCATGTATTTTTTATGTATAATGCGCATAGCGTTTAATATCTAATTTCCTATGTATAATATATGTATCAACAGTAGATCGTGAAGCTACAAACGCTTTTCCTGTGCAAAATGCACTCTCACCCTACGCCTATGCTCCGCATTATACTTGGACCAGCCGCAGACTCTGTCGACCGCTCTGATAATTTACATCCGGTCAAACTTTACGTTACCATGAGCTGCAGAAAGTGCATCTCGACCCTGCCCTAATATCGTTGGCCAGCTATCGAGACACCGGCCAACTTCGGTGGCGCGAAACCATATTTAATATTTTAAGGTTGCTGATATATAGCTATTGTCGTGCATGGTATTCCAATACTCCGAATATTGTGGATACAAGTTATTAAAAGCTGATCAATATAATTTCGTTTCTGTATTCTTTGTGGATGATTTTATTATTTTTAAGATATTAGACTGCTTTATTAAATGCATAAGATATCGAGTGCGTTTATACAGGGTGGTTCCGGACATTTGCGACAAACTTAAAGGGGTGCTAGATCTCGGTAAATTGAACAATTTTTGTTAAGTAACCCGTGTCCGGCGACGCCTCCTTAAGGCGCTAAGATCTGCTGAACATTGTTGATGGTTGTGTATTTCTTGACGTGCCTTGATTTTTTCTTATGGGGGCATGTCAAAAGTTTGATGTACACGACCCCTGTCGATACCCAAAATGAGCTCATCCGCAGGATGACGAACGAATGTGATGTGATTCGCAATACTCCTGAAATTTTCCAGAGGGTGCGTCAGTTAATGCACCGTAGATGCAATGCTTGTATTGAGGTTGCAGGTCGCAATTTTGAACATTTGTTGTTATAAAATACACAAAATAAAATTTAAAAACGTATGATTTTTTAAATTCTGATCTAACCATACAGAAATCAAACAGCGTTCAACAAGGCTAAAAACGACGCTTAGCGTCTTAAGGAGGCGTCGTCGGACACGGGTTACTTAACAAAAATTGTTCAATTTACCGAGATCTAGCACCCCTTTAAGTTTGTCGCAAATGTCCGGAACCACCCTGTACTTAATATTAACTCTTAATTATTGAAATACAAGAGGTACTTTGATAATCGTTAGCTAATGTTAACTAAATTCAAACACAGGACGGCAGGTTACATGTATAAAAATAAACGAGCACGTTTCTTTAGAACTCCTTAGAATACCGCCTGCTCCCAACTCCATCAGCATAAGTTTTCAGACAAAGTTTAAGAATCACTAATAAACATTCTTGAAGTTTAGTGCTCCGTCATCTTATTTGAACTACGGAAAATTACATTTTGTTTTGCTCATCCATCACTCGTGTATTCGGCATATGACTTAAACGTGACTATCCGCATTGAACGTTATCCAGTTTGCGAGTTTAATAACACAGTTAATTAACTGCGAAAAATCTGCTTGCTTTTTGCTTTTCTGAAATCGTTATCCTCTTCTTACAAGTTTAATTATGTGTATTTATGCTTTTATGTATGACTCCAATAATTAAACAACACAATAATTATTGGCGATAAATTTTCGACAGATTTCAATTTATCAAAGGTAAAATATTACCTTTAAATCCTTGCACGATTTATTATAACAAATTACATTATGTCATAAAATAAATTTTAAATGCGCGTTGATAAATTAACAAATATCAAGGATTGGAACTTCCTGCGATGGAGGTACAAATAAGCTTTTATTAAAATCCATTTAATGATTTGATATGTGTAATTTATTATTAAGTAGTTATCCGAGTCATATATTGACAATTAAAATATATCAAACGATGTTTTAGATATACTTGTTAATTACAAGTATACCTACAACGATCGTTTAATACATTTTAATTACAAGTATTACATTTTAATTACAAGTATACCTTTCTTGCTGAGCATACATGAACTCTTTCTATATGTATCGTCATACGTGGAGAATATTCGGATCTACATTCAAACATAATTTAATAATTATAATAAATAAAAAGATATCTTATTTATTAATATTGATTTATTATACGAAAAATTAAAGATCATTAACAATATTTTTATTGTATATTTAAAAGATAATACAATATTTTACACGTGCGCGCGCGCACACACACACATGCAAAAGTTTGTAAAGTTTTAAATTGAAAAAACAGAAATATAATCTCGAATTCACATTTCCCAGATAAATTCTCATTCCACTCAAGCGCGACAAGATTTCGAAAACTACTTTTGCTTGTCAGTTACTAACTAACTGATAGCCATATGAAGCGTTTGCACTAGAAGGAAACTAGCATATCGAGCTTGGCCGCGAAAGTTGAGGAACGACGATACAACTTCTCAAGCAGAGACTCAATGAGTCTTCGAAGTTCCTGATCCTGCTACTCGCGATAAATTGCTAGAATATCGATAGATCTTGTGTTGTTGTATCGAGTTAATTTTAAAAAAGCTACAACTATATGTCAAAGACTTGTACATTAATGATCTGTATGTTACTGTAACTTTTATATCATACTACATTTTATCATCTCTTCAATTCTTCTTTTAATTTTCATTAAATTTAAAAGAGAGGACGGTATGTTATTACCGATCAATTTACTATCACTATTCCAATAAAATAAAAAAGCAATCTAAATTTTTGCTATTATCTCGGATTAAGATTATTCTCATGAAAACGTAAAGTCGCCAATCCATTTTTTTTGTCTAACACTTAGAGCTTGCAAACGCATTCTACCTGCCTACTAAATTCTGGACAATTTCGCCATTATATAATTGAAATAATTTCCAAGATCGTATTGAGACGCGTGAGGAATACAACACGTGAATATTCTCACGTGCAACAAGATCCCGCGACTCGTTCGAGAAATGGGGCGCGGATCTAATCTTCCTGTAACAGAACTTCGTGGACTCGGTACACATCCGGTCTACGTGCTAGGCTGCATTCGCTCGTTGTGTCGAACGGAATGCCGTAAGCGTGACACAATTGAGACCTCTCAGTACGGGATCCTCGAACTGCATCTTGATCGCGAGACATCGCCTTATTGCGTGCCCCGAGGGAATCGATCGAGCATTCTTAAACCGTCTAAAGAGCGCGCAATACTTCTACCCTATAAAATAATATAAATCAATAACGACAATCGATATAAAAATTATAAAATCAGCTTTGGATTATCAGTAAATAAGGTGTAAAATTTTATTGCTATAAGGAAATTGTTATGTATATAAAAAATAATTTATATTATGTTTATATAGTGAAAAAAGAACAATTACAGGAGCATTTAATTTAAATAAAAAATATTTTATAAACTATAAAACCTTTTAATAAAGCTTTTCTCATCTATTTAAAGCACATGAGGAGAGAGCGATTTATTATACTTCCTTTTGATAATAGAGAGACGAAGTTAGGCTGTGGAAGTGTATTTAGCGTTTCAAGCATAAAATGAGAATAAATTTGATTTTCTTGCTTTTTAGGCGCTTTCAAGGCAAAAGCGCGTTGTCACGCCATAACAACTTCTCCTCATTATTTCGCTTGAAATATATTTAAGATGCTTGAAATATATTTAATATGCTTCCAAAGCTTACGTGGCTTCTACCTGCTTTCGCCGTGATTACCGTTTTAGTCGAAAACGTTCGAATATCTTATCATTTTTCGAGCCTAATGTACCCACCTATAATAATTACGCTCATCTGACAAGATCGATACGAACCGAGGTGCAGACATTTCCCAGGACATTTGCATATTTTATGACGGTCGTGCGGTATAAAATGAAGTCCATCACGAGATACGGGCAGATGTTTTAAAAACTTCCCGACGCTTCCCGTTTATCATTATGAGTTGCGAAGAAGCAGCAAGATGATTAACTTGAAAGAAAATGAGAACGATGTGAAAAGAGAAGCCTCCGCAACAGTTCAACGATGATTAATACGCCGGCTTTATCAATGTGTAACTTGTGCGAACTCGTTACAAATTAATTAAGCCACGCAAGTGCCAGAAGAATGTGATTTATTGCGCTCGACATTATTGCAACGTACAATTATAGCCACGAAGACTAGGAATTTCCAGAAGCTCCATTACAAATCACAAGGGACTCTAAAAACCGTAGATTGTAATAATTTTTAATTTTATATTACATCAATTTTATATTAACTTATTTTTTCTTGTGTATATTTTAAAATTTTTATTATTATTAAAAAAACATTTTTATATATTACGTGTATATTAAATATATTAAACGTATATTAAAACAAACAATTTTTATTTATATAATTAATTTTCATTAATGTAAGAAATAATTTTAATAATATTTTAAATATTGGCTAATTAAATCGCCTTTTATCATTTACTCACAAACAAAACGTTGTGTAATGGTTTGTTAAATAATCCATTAATTTTCTACAATCAATGACTCGATAATTAACTGTTAGATTAAATCGCTCAGACAGAAAATTCGGTTATAAATTATTTCAATAACATGCTTTACTTATTTTTTAAGTATTTCATACAAAACAGTGTAAGCAAATTAATGTTTGAATTAATAACATATAAATGCTTTATTGATTATTGATTTCAATAACCATTTCTTATTTTAAGTTTATCAGGAGATTAATATATTTTGTAATATTTCGCGATGCAACAAAGTCTTTCCAAGCTCATTTTGTAGATTTTTACTCTTTTTGATGTAATTTCGAACGTCAGATGCCGAAGTGCTTCACAGTAATGCGCTTTTATCGTACCAACTGCTGGAAGGAATCCAGCTTGGACAATGCTTTCACGATCAAAAGAAACTCTCAACATCACTTTACCTTTGTTCGTGCACATTGGAAATTTCGTCAATCTCCACGTTGATGTATGGGGATTCTCATCAGATTAATTATTTTTTGTCATTAGATTGAAAAGAGATCAAACGGGATCAAACATAATGAGTTTGAAATATTTTATTCTATATGTCATTCTCGTACTTATTTCGTTTATATGAAAGTCTAAGAAATAGTTTTTAAACAATTCTTTATAATTCTATTTTATTTAAAAAAATTAAATTTGAAAATGCGTAAATATTTTCCTTTACGTATTTTGCTTGCATTCAGTTCAATATTATTCAAACATCATTCATTCGTCACGAGTGAAGGGTACATAATGAATTTGATCCAAGTGACGAACAGCGAACGTGTTAAAGACAAATGACGCAGTCAATCACATTTTACATCCAATTAAATTGTGAATGTCTGCTTGGATTCCGGAAAGCGGTGGTAAAGAACGCCTATTATCAAGAAAATGAAGATTAAGCGTTATAGAATCACTTGACATTACTTGCAGCTAAACTCATTTCTTATTGAAAGCATTGAATAATAAGAAAAGTAAATTGAGAAATATATGTGAGATTTAATAATGTATAACATATATATTATACATAATGATAACATGACACGCATAATATAATAAAATATAATAATAAATAACAAAATAATATAATAACAAAATATAATAATAAAATATAATATATAAAATTATTGAACACGGAGAGATGAGAGCGAGAGGAAGGAAGGGAGGGGGGAAAGAGAGAGAGAGAGAGAGAGAGAGAGAGAGAATATTTATTGTATTAGACAAGAAATAATTCCTATGTATAAAACTTGTTTTGTCAACTCTAAAACTCTGAAACAAAAGTATGAAAAAATAAAATTCTACCAGTTTTTAATTAATTACTTCACCTAAATAGAATTAATTATTCTTAGTGTCTTAGTTATAAAAGGCCTTAAGTGGGTTGCTCTTTCTAAACTACTGGCAACCGATTTCCACCTCTATCCAAGGGTAAGACAATTGCTGAAACGTCCTTTCAGAAATGCTGACGCGGTGCGCACTGCTGCGAAAACAGTACTGAAAGCGCTAAAAGAAACTCGCTTACGCCGCTATTCTCCAGAACTTTACAATCGCTGGGTAGAGTGCATTGCCGTACGAGGTTATTATGACGAAAGAAGTATCCAAAAGCACGAAAGCCAGCCCTCTCTCGTAATAAACGAAGCACGAATTATGTCTTATCTAGATATATTAGTAATGGAACACTCACACAGCTTCATCTATATGCAGATGCAAACGATGGAACTTAGAGTCGCGATTGGTAAAGTTAGCTTCACCATAAGCGTTTTGAATATTTAAAAATCTAATAGAACAAATTTTATTTGACAAACAAAAGAATAAGAACAGTAAGAAAACATGTTAACTTGCTAAAGTTTAAAATTTTTCACTATCATATAAAATGAAGAAATATTCATCTTCTCGTGAAAAACAATATGCGTCTATACTGTATATCCCGTGCAGAAATTGTGCCGAAAAAGACAAGAAACAAATTTTATTTATGCTCTTGCGAAGGAGATAAGTCACCTAGGTGAATCTCGGAGTATATTGCGGTCCAGTATATTTCTCTCTTCTCTTACGCGGAGGTCGACTTGCACGTCGACGACCGACATAATTCGAGGTGATGGCACAGAAATATACGATCCTAATGGAAGAGGTTTAAAGGGATTTAATCTTCTTACATAAAATTGTGGGTAAGGCTACTTTATGCGAGTTATATATATATATATAAGGATTGTCTAATGGCTTATATATTCTGGTACTGAAATCTTGCACCAGTCTTTATTCGAAAATATTAATTATATGTATATTTAAATATATATATTTAACGCGAGGATCAAATAAAACTGAAAGAGGGAAAAAAAATTAAAGCCGATTTAACTTTGCAAAAGAGTATTTTCATTTGCATACGGACATCTGTTGCTTTCAAAGCTTCCGTTTAGAACAGATTTTTTCTTATCGGTACTAAATTTACTATTTCGCATGAAATATTCACATCTCTTCACATTCGTTTTTATCAACGATTTTTTTATTTAAATAAAGACTCTGATCCTGCAAAACTCCTGATAATAATCTCTCCTGAAATTAGTCTCGCGTCATTAAGAATATTTTCTGACTCTTTTTCGACGGCGTAACAGGCAGCTTAAATTGCCGATGAGAGAGATATAATTGACTGCTGACTATGCGTCAATAAGTGAAAAATTTCCAATAAATGCGCCTGATTCTTAAAGACGTAGTCACGTCACTTGGGAAAACGAACTCTTACGACAACGTCAAGATTTATTATTTGATTCGCCGGAAGAAGGCGACGCGGAACGACGGAGACGAGTTTTACTACTCTGACCACCCGATGAGATCATATTTTATAGAGATACCCATAAGATACAACATATCCGCTTTCTCAGCCATTACCGGTACACGTCATATCAAAAAATGAGAAACTTTACATTGCAGTCATTATTTTATATAACGCAGCACTCTCGACATCTTACGAAATAGGTACGTCAATTATAATTATTCTAATAATTGTTAAACACATATATACACACATACATATATATATATATATATAT
>NJRQ01000043.1:59520-86622 GCA_003063805.1 Aphaenogaster ashmeadi | reverse complement strand
TTAATACACGTAGATACCTCCCTCTCTCTCTCTCTCCCTCTCTCCCTCCCCCTCCCTCCCTCCCACCCTTCCGCCCTTCCCCCTCCCGCTCATTCTCTTTCCCCCCTCTCTCATACCCCCTCAATAAATGTTTAGATGCGTGGGTGGGTGGGTGGTTGGGGGTGTAAAACTAAAAAACGAACCTCGACGTCGCCATCCCCGAAAAATTTGAAGAATTTTGAGACCGATTAATAGAAAATCGGTCCACAAATGAAAGAGGAGTCGCGGACAGACAGACAGACAGACGGTACTTATATATATATAGATATATATATGTGTGTGTGTGTGTGTGTGTGTGTGTGTGTAATCTCATATATATACATATTATACATACATGTACATATATACATACATATTATGATTATATATGTAATCACATATATAATCATATTAGCTCCTAAGCTGCAGAGCACCTTTGATAAACGGTGCATAAGGGATGCTAACTACCGCGCTCTCACGTCGTTGAAATTTATTTCTGGGTATACATCTGAGAATTAATAGTTGCGCAGCTAATATGATTTTATTAAGAATTTATACTTCAAGTACCATACGTTATTAAATACCACCTAACTGATGCACGTATCTTGGTTATAACGCTTAATGAATAATCCTCTGTGCATTAACCATGTACTATCGTAATATCGCCTAGCATAATATTCGCTAATTTGCTGAAGTTATTACAACATAACTGACTATAATCTAAAAGCTTTGTTATTGTGCTGTATATGAGTGAAGTGGATGTGCAAATTTCGTAGTGTGAAACATTGAATTATCACATCACGGAGATATCAATGTTAAGAGTATATAAGTGCAAATTTGTTAATGTAATACAGTAATTGTCATAATTGTGTAATGGCTCTCTATAACATATATTGTTCTAAATAACTATTTGCTAGTATTCTATAAAATTAGGTCATTCATTTAATAATAATATAAATTGTTAGCCGTTTATCAATAGGTCCGCATGTTAAGCTGCTGAATAAAAACATGAGAGAGGACGTTTATAATATAATGTTATAAGCGGAATTCTGTACGAGATTTATAAAACTTTGTCGATAAATGAAGTTGTTCGTTCCTACGTTGAAACGAACGTCCGATATCACTTGCAATTCAGCCTGATCGAAGAAGCATTGACGTTTGCAGTGAGACTGCGCTCGCGCAGGCGGATGTAAGCGGAGGCAGACATATCGGCTTCCTGTCCCCCTTCTTTTTTTTCTTATTTATTACGCGGTGAGAGCATTCGCTCTATTACCTGGGCCGACGGAAGAAGCTCGCCGTACCACTCTATCTTGCGGCCTTTCGCGAAGAACGGCGGCAAAATGCGTTATCGCGTCATCGTAAAAAGACATGTCGCACGGTTCGCTGCCGTGCGGCTCTTCGATGTTGATAAAGTCTCACGAGACTTCCTTTTTCGGAGCACTTTTCCCTCACCAGTCGTAGTCGTCGTTGTCGCTGAGCTTCCACAAAATCCTCGTTATTGGTCGTCGGAAGGATCTGACACCGACGAAACGAATGGAAAGGGTGAGTGGAATCCAGAGATGGGATCTCCTTTAGTTTGGAGATTCTGCCCGATTTGAAAACAACGGGAATAAGCGGAGCACCTTTTATTCCCGACTCACTTTGTGACGCAGTAAGCGTGAACGGTCTTACTTGAAGGGTCTTACTTAATTTATAACAAAAGCGAGAAGCAAGCGGAGGATCGTTATACCGAAAATGCCATTTGCTCCGGAAACAGAAACAGTTGAAAATATTTAGAGCTATGATCTATTCATATACATATCGCTGCGTTGATAGAAAAGTGATATATCGCAAAATTAGCAACTTTTCAGTAGAACATTTTTAAAATTCTAAATTGGAACAACGTTTTAATTAGGATATTGAATATGCAATTTCTATAACTTTACTTTCTTTCCATGTACTTTCAGTTATATATTCTTTAAAACTATGTTATAAGTTTTCAAGATTCGGACACTGCAACCCTAGTATAATGTAAATTTCACCTCTTATCAGAGTTGTGACACTTTTCCATGTAAGCAAAAGCAAATGAGCTACAAACGTGTCATTTTTCCACAAAAATATATTAGTTTTTAGAGTCGATTTCCTTTCATTATCTCAAAAATGCTAATTTTACTTGTGCCACTTTTCTATCAACGATATATCCTTTCAATATTTATATTATTGTATCTTACGTTATTGTATTATTCATTGTTAGTAGCACACATGTACTGTTTGGTTAATTAAATATTCGATTAGTTCGCATTACGTGCAGGTCATATATATGCACAACTAATTTATGCGCATATAAATTAATAATTCATTAACGATGCAATTCTGTCTTACTAGGCGTGAAATTGATCCTCGTTTGAAGTCACACGGTTAACGTGCGAATAATCGTTCATTTGATTCGGTGCTCACTGACGATCAAAGGTAGGCTTATCTGATCATAATGTAGCGTTGGATTAACGCAGTTCGATGGCTTCTATATTATTATCAGTATTATCAGATCGGAAATTTTTGAAAATGTATAACATATTGCTAATAAAAAATAAAACATATTCTCATGTAATAATCGTTCGCTAATTTAAAGTCCTGTGTCATGCTTTCTCGGAATAACGTTAAATCAAATAAATACATCGTGGAATTCGTTCGTGGAAATTCCGTTTCGCCGAGAGCGACGAAAAATCTGAAGGACGATAAGCCAAGACGAAATAAATAAAACCGAGGACTGAGAATACATTTTTCTCCGGTGTGAAATATTAAATCGACCGACGACGGTTCCGCAAGGCAAATACACATACGTCTCTTATGCAAATCGCTGGAGTACGCGGATAAGTAATGCATTCGCCAAATATACTGGTGTTACGCGTGTGTCTCTATATTTATCTGTAACTTTCTTAATACTGCACTTTCTCACGCGTATTATTTTTCCAAAGGAAAGTCTCGATTAATCGAGCAAGCAGAGAAGTTACTTTCAGCCGCGCAATTTTCGTTATATCCAATGGCCCACGATCGAAAATTGCCATAAGTTATTGCACGTAGCTACAGAATTTAGTAGTTTACAATACGTAATAATTCTTGATGGTAACGGCGCTCGTAAAATGCACTTTATCACGCCACTTCCGACACGATCCGCGACACTATGCCTACAGTGCTAAGTGGCCGAACAGAACAGAGTACACTCATGAAGCATACACGGGACATCTCCCTACGTAATACGACTTTAGTTTTCGGCATTGTCGATGTTATCGAACGCCGCATTCATCCCCCGTCGTATCAATATTCATAACATTGTAGGCAACCCGCAAATACCATCTCCAATCACCCAGCGACTCGGCACTCGAACATAGTAAAAAATTTGTTTCGCCACGGCAGGTGTGATGTGCCGGTGCAACGAAGAAAACATATAGTCCCGGCCGGTGGATTTATCGCTGCGTCAACCAGCGCGCGGCTTTGCCTACTCGGGCGAAATAAAGAAAAAGAAGGGAAAAAACCCGGCCGTGCCTCACTCCGTTGTATAAAATAGATGTAGACTAAGAATCTGGGCCACCTAGTCAGTGCCGGTGAAGAGACTGAACCGTGTTTTATGCTAGGCTTTCCACGCCGAATCAGGACACCGTGTGTCTTACACGACGGCAGATAATGAAGATTTAGTACTACCCGCAGATTTTGTCACTTTACACCAAGATTTGTTTCCTCAATATCGATTCGGCGCAATTAAAATGAATACGTATTAAATGCGAAATATTTTAAATAATAACGAATTAAGTAATGTCGATTATGAAAAAATTGATTGAAATATAATATACCTAATGGATTTTTTTAACCCTCTGCGAATCATGTGGGGTTAAATTAACCCTAGCGGTTTTAAAACTGCTGCTTTTTTCAAAATATACACAAACGGTCTGGTTTTTCGAGTAGCTGGAGTTGAGACGTTGCCGCTTCCTGCCGCGATAGCAAATCAGTACGGCGCGGCGTACGCGGTACGACGTCATAGGCCGGTATTCATAGTCGGATCTTATATTTAAGACCGTCTTAAGTACAATCTTGAGATGTCATGAACCAATCACAGAGCCGTATTAGCGTCTTAAGACATTACTTAAGACGATCTTAAAATAAGAACGGACTATGAATACCGGCCATAGTGTCTTTTTATTCATCTGGTTCGCGGAGGGTTAAAGACAATATTAACCCATCAAGGGTACACATATTAATTCACTCGGGCCTACGGGTATACTGGGCACAAAGTACCCAGTCGCAGTTTTTCGTTTATAATTTCACTCCTAATTCAACGTAGAGCTTTTTTTAAATTAAAGTTTATGAAATTCTGCGTAAAACGAACCCGTAATCGATTAGGTTTAATAAATATAAAGCGGAAGTATTAATCATTGAAAAGAAGAAAAATTTTCGAATTTTCGCGTTTTTGTATTCAATCTTCAATATCTCCGGTTCTAATTGACGAAAATAAAAATTGTAAAAAGTATTTTAAAGCGGAAAAGTAGTACTTCAACGATATAATAACCGTTTTTTGATAGGCTTTTAGGCTCGTTTATACCTGATCCTTATACGATCCGAATTAAGTTACGGGTCAAACGTACTCAGGATACCCTTAAGGGGTTAATATATAAAGGAATCACTTTCTTTTTCTCTCTCTTTCTAGTACAAATAACAATTTAATTTTCTTGTTAGTGAAAAGAATCGCAATCAATCGTTGTCTCTTTTTGTTCCTAACGGACAATATTGTCGACTTTTAAACAATCCCATCTTTTCTCGGCGTGTCCCTTTCAATCCATCGCTTTAACACGTATTGGCATTTGTCGTAACGAAGTTACAGCTAATCTGATCTGTTCATCTTGATTTAATGATATATCGCTTATTTTCACGTTCATCGGATGACGTTACTACGAAATCTGCGAACCTTTCGCGTACGGCCGGCCAGAATGTAGCGCGTACACGTGCCGTGTAAGCAGTAAGCATGTGCACGTAGAACTCGTATCGAGAGCGGGACAGATTGCGTTGTATTTCTCGTGCTGGTGTGTGCCGAATCTGGCCGCAATTCGGCTAGTCAGGTGGCCAGAACCAATCGTCACCGTGGAACAACTACCGACAACCGAGAAATGAAGTAGAAACGTAGTTTCGCGTGTGATGCGGTTTCCATGAACCCACAAGCTACGGAGAGAGAGGGGAGGGGAGAGAGAGAGAGAGAGCTCTACTTCGACACGACGCGACGACCATGGAGCTTCGTTGGTTAAACGGCGGATTTATCGCGCTCCGTTAAGTCGACGTAATTGAGATGTTCAGGCTCGACAATCGGGACCGGCGAGCTCGGTGGTTCGAAACGATTTAAGGGGACTAACGAAGAGAATATACGTTGAGGAGATCGATAAGAGCCGATTTTAGCATAGCAAAATTCTAGGAGCACTCTTAGAATCTTATATATATATTTTGCCGAATGATTCATTTGAATATATTCATATAGACGGATTATATAATAGTACCGTAGTATATAGGGTGTTTCCTAAGTAAGTAGAAAAACTTGAAGGGGATATTTCTCTTGGCTTATTTTAAGAAGAAAAGATCCGATAGACATGTGTCCTAAACTGCTTCGTTTTAAAAATACAGGGTGTCAAAGCTGTGCAAAATAAAATAAAAATTTCAAAATTCTGGAGAACGTTTAAAGACATTCTATTCAAATTTGGTATGCGTTCCACATATGTGGTATTAAGAACTATTTTCCAGTACCGATGAAACATTTTTAGATTCACCAGGGGCGTACGTATGGGTAATCATATTAAATTTTTTAATAAAAGAATAGTACGCCACTGTTTTTTTCCAAGTTAAACAATTTTTTTTTAATTCCGAACTAAAACTCTACGAAAACTGCCTCTTGTGTTTTCCAGAATTTCGAAATTTTTATTTTACTTTGCACAACTTTAACAACCTGTATTTTTAAAACAAAGCAGTTTAGGATACATGTTTATAGGACCTTTTCTTCTTAAAATAAGCCAAGGAATATCCCTTTCAAGTTTTTCTACTTACTTAGGAAACACTCTGTATATAACCAAATCAATTAAAGAAAGCAAGAATTCAAAAATACGTATTTTTTTCAGTATAAGAAGAAAAAGAAAAGAACAAAGTAAGTTTTAAATTAAGAATTCATAGCTTAAATTAAAGGAGGGGGTGCAAAAGTCGCCATTTTCTGCCCTCAACGGGAACCTGTAAAACATGCTTTGCTACCTTATTTGAGGTTGAAAGAAGAAGAAAATAATATTCTTTTCACCAGAAAACTGCGGGAAATATTTTAGGAGCGATAATGAATGTCTTCAAAACGTGTGACAAAATAGCTGTGTTTGAGCGATTTAATAAGAGATGAAAAGTTTTGAAGCAAGCACTACATTTCCATTTAATGAATTCTACACCACGAAATTGTATAGAAATAGCTGTACATACAACACGAGCGCATGCACCATTGCTCATGTATACTTATCATATGTACATACACACATGAGGCACCAAGCTACGTCCTTAAAACATATATACATATATATATATATATATATATATATACATATGTTCTAAAGCATATTATTATATAAATACATATATTATATAATGTATTTTTTTTATATTATATAATATATTATATAATATATTATATAAATACATATTATATAAATACATATTATATAAATACATAATATATGAATACATAATTCTACAGAATTTTCTTAACGAGAGTTTGTGTAAATCTTTGAAATACACTAGAAAGCCTGTACTTTGCAGGGTGTTAGATTGTTATTCAATAATACCATCTTTATATAAATCATTATCTTACATATGCAACATTTACTTTATAGAAATTTAACTCTCATTCATGCGTTTCAAAACTTTTCATCTCTTATTAAGCCGCTCAAACACAGCTATTTTGACATACATTTGAAAGACATTCATTATCGCTCCTAAAATATTTCCCACAATTTCCTGGTGAAAAGAATATTATTTTCTTCTTCTTTCAACCCCAAATAAGGTAGCAAAGCATGTTTTACAGGTTCCCGTTGAGGGCAAAAAATGGCGACTTTTGCACCCCCTCCTTTAAATATTGAACAATTTAATTATTGTAATAAAAGATTTGATTTTAGGCAAAGAAATTTGATTATGCTAATATAAACAATATAAAATATCTGTATACAAAGAAGAATAATTGAGTAAATAATATAATCAATAGAGAACTTTGTTAAGAATTTAATATCTTACCTTCAATCAAGTGGAACTTAATAATTTGGTATCGTCATGCGAATAATTAAAACGTTTCCAGAAAGAAATCACAAACGCAGCAAAAAAATTAATTACAGGCAGATAAGCAAATTGGATCACAATGAAGTTGCTCATTGATTGAATGAATTCTCTGTACCTCAGATTGACAAGGAAGTTAAATGCTTTATAGGGGAAACTCTTTGTAGCTTTCGCGAGTAATAAACTCCAAATCGATCACGTATCCAATAATTTAGTCGTTCCACAAAAAGGGTGTATGATCATAATTTGCTTTTGTATTATTTTGAATTTGAATGCAGAATTAAATGAGCGCAATTTCAGAGAAAATCGGGAATACGTTTCGGATACCTCTTCCGTCAACCTCTGATGGACAGCCTTAACATCTCGCATGCATAATGCATTATTTTAATTTCCACGATGCGACAACGGCGAAAGTAAGCGTCGGGATGCATTACACTGCAACGTGAACGGCAAAGCGCACACGCGGCTTTTTCCGCTATTTTAATAATTTCGCATTTACTCATTCGCGTTACCGCGACGTCGACATGAGAGGTCATATTTCATATGATAGGTATGCCGCGTAGACCACGCTATTTTTCACAATGCTCGAAGATTAACTATCAAAACAACACGCACTGTTATTGCCGTCCATAACAATAAACTATTACATGCAATTAGCATTTAGCAATCATGCTCTTCAGCTATATATTATATTAACAAGCCATATTATATTATATTTAAACAATATATTTGAAGCAAATATAGTTTAAAGGACAATATATTCGGAGAAGTTTGTATTATTCTTATACTATATTAAATAAAACAAGTGAAATATTTTATATATCAATATTTATTGTTAAATGAAACTTACACAATGTGTAGAAACAATTAGAATTGTTTTAACAATTATTTTTTATTATTTATATTTCTCTCGTTGAAAATAAAAGATACTTTTCTCCAAACTTTTAATATCATCCATTTGAAGTTACTATTTGATAGTTTTAAATTTATTTTATTGTACCACAGCTATCTCGAGCGCTGTCGTAATCAGCACTTTCATTTTAGCCACTTCAAACGACAGAAGACAAAGGCAGTAATAAGATCAAAGCGTCCTCATACTCGTTACGATTTTCATTATGTGCTCTGGTGCATGCAGCCTATCTGCGTGGCTTAACTCATTGATGAGTGCACCGAGAAAGTGTGCTATGCTTGCGAATTACGCCGTTACATTATGTTTTGCATAAATATTATGAAATAGCTTCATACTACCTCAAAAAGATTTTTCTATTAAGCCTATATTTAAGAAACTTTTCTTTATTCTTTAAAATTATTCTCTCTCCTTCTCTGTACATTTTTCTTCAATAATTTATTCAAGTCATAATGTATTTAAAGGAAATATACAAGATATTGTTAGCGAATTATTTTACGTTATTTTTTTATGGAAAATTTAGAATACATATATATGGGGGGAGTTGCCAAAATCGTACTACTTAAGATATTTTATATTATATTTCTTTTTTTATTTGGTACTAGTTTGCATGCAAGTTAATATTGAAAATTATAGATTGATATTTAAGACATCTACTATTATATGTTTAACCTTTCAATAAGTTTAAATTAATTTGTAATAAAACTTTTACTTTGTTATAAAACTTTTTTACTACGCATGGTTTAAAAAGTACGATTTAAGCAACCAGTCTCCTAAATCGTACCTATTTTCAAAAACGTAGCTCCTTTAAAAATAGCAAATTTGCGAATGAAAATAACAAAAAATATGTTTGAAGAATTATATATATTAATAACAAATCAAAAAATATCTAACATATAATAATAATACGATTAATAATACAATTTGAAAACTCATGTTTAACACATTCACATTTAGCTTATCATAAGTTAGGTACATTTCATTTATAATTTTGCAACTATATAATTATTTATGTACTTAGTTATAAAATGATAAATAACATAATAAATAAATGATTATCATAACATGATAAATAAATAAACACGAATTGTATCAAATCATACCATTACGATTTAAGAAGCCTCGTTGTAGTACGATTTAGGAAACATGATAAAGTTTATAAAGATATTGATTTAATTTTCATAATAATTGTAATATGTACATAAAATAGATGTAAAATGTTCTACAACAAATTAACTGTTATAAAAACATAAAAATACACAATAAAGTTGCGTTGTTAGATTATTATGAGTTATTTAAATGAGCCAAAAATACATCAATAATACTTGATTTTTAAAAAGTCTGTAACACACACAAAATAAGATATGAAATAATAAATGGAATTTTGAAAACACTGTAAACTCTAATTTGCTAAAACCTTTTTAATTTAGATTTATCAAAAATTCCGCTTTGTAGAACCCCCGAATTTCCTCAGACTTTCAATTCTGGCGAACTCTGATTTGTCAGACCAAGTCGCATTGAAACACTGGCGGATTCGCCAAGAGTACCTTTCTGAATCCAAATCCATCCCCTAGAGATCCCTATATAAATCGGGACTTGTCCTCTTCTTTGGACTGGTCTCTGTTTTGGCTGCTCTCTTTGCTATTCTTGCTCTTACTGCACTGAAAAAAAAATTCTTGGTATAAAATTGTGAGATGCATTTAGTATACTTTCTTTTCAAGTATTTGATTATTATTACCGACTATAATAATAATAACGAAACATTTTGTAATAATTATAAACATTTGTAATAATTATAAAAGAGCAAATTTTGTTTATAAATTGCAATAAATTTTCTAACAGTTTTCGCGATGGGAGGGTGTTGGGGGGAGGGGGGAGAATCTAATAGATGCGTTAGTATTTATGAATATTAAATTTATTACACGTAGAGGACCACAATCCGTATGGTTGATACGTGGTAATTAATAGAATACCATCTCTTGCCAGTCGGGTCGACTTAAAAATTTATCACATAAATTTTGTTTAGTTGAGTCAACTAAATTATGTAATACTTATTATACGTTTAGTTGAAACTATTTCACCAAGGTGTTTGATAACATTAACCAAGCCTGGATTTTTATAACCTAACCTTTCTTTCATTGTGCCAAGAACCTGCGGCAATCAAGAACTTGGCAATCGCCAAGTTCAAGTTTAAACTTAAATCTGTGCGCGATTTGCAAGTGATACTTCAAATCACCGAGTGAAGTTAATCAAATTTAAAGTTTTCGAGTGAGAGTCTTCTACAGCTTCGATGGCTCCTCATCCAATCAAGTCATCTGCAAGTAGTGAGTCGCATAAAAAAAATTCTTATTTCTTTTCTTTTTTTTCTTTTCCATGGGTTATAACTGAGGCCTAACTAAACTTGTCATTTTTTAAATATCTTCTCTCGAGCTATAAAGATTCTCCTAGAAGAGATTCAATAAAAATAGCTACCTCTTATTTTATTTTTCTCCGCCCACCTACACATATACACATGTACACTTTTAGCTAGTTTAATCTCTTATATACATATATATTTCTATTAAAAGTGTAATGGTAATTCGGCCAGAACATATTAGAATAGTTAGGCCTATCCCCTCCCTCCCCCTCATCCAATTCTGGCCGCATTCCTCCGAACAAATGTAACACTCGCGAGAAAGTCACATATACACACATATAAATATTGTGCCAAAAGCTTATGAACGAAATGCTTGTATGATTCTCATACTTTTAAATATAAACATGTGTTTTCTTGGTTCTTAATTATGCAGTTATTAATAAATTCTTGTTTTATCATAATTAAATCTCTTTAAATTTATTTGACCTCATTCGCTACGTTCCTTACCTCCCGTTAGTTATTTGCACGGAATCCACTGCCTGGTAAAAGAAATTCAGTTCCTTGATCAAAATCAGAGGACCGACGAGCGCACCGCTCACAGAAGGTGTCATAGCGTCCTTACGAGACGTTGACCCACATCTGTACCATAAACGGTGCGTTCGACCCGCAGCACGCGCCTCAGTGTGTTTACCTGCGAAAGGGTTTTTGCTACGTCCTTCTTAATATCCCCCTTTCATAATTTCCCTCATTTACTCTTTGAAGAGTAATAATTGAATCCTGGGGTTTGAACGTAACATTATTAAAACAGACAAAGGGCAAACTTATGAATAACATACTTATAATTAATGAGAAACAAAGAGAATGAGAGATAAAAAGTAAGAGAGAGATAAAAACGTTAAATTTATCCAAGTATCTTGATATCCGTAGTTTCGATTTATGCTTCGTCACACTGATAATTAATCAGAACATGTACCTTTTACAATACAAAATGACTAAATAAAACATATCTTAATTGTTCGATGTGTAACATAAAATAGTAATGAGGTGCTATAAAATATCTTATTTAATCGACTATAATTAACACTTTTGCAGCAATTGTTGCCTGTATACTTATCTCATGATTACTCTATCATAATTTCCTATTCTAAATACCAGCTTAAACCAACCTCGGCAGTTAATTGCTAATTTACTGACTACATTCAGATATCAAAGTGCAAACTTGCTTATGGTCGTTTCTCAATGTAAGCAGTTTACGATATGAACTATTTGAAGAGAGAAACACAGAATAGTCAACACAATCTAAAATACAAACAGAGATACAATCAGAAACATACAAATTTATTTATTTTTATATATAAAGTTTACACGCACGTGCAAAATGAAACAAAACTATTTTCGATTTTGAACTTGCATTTTAATCAGAAATTAAGAATTAATTATTCCTCCTCTCTATTTTTAACTTATGTTAGTAGAAACTTCTTTTTCACAAAATTGTGTTACCTCCTTCTTCTTTTTTCCGCGTGTGTGTATAATGCAATATACAGGCTATTGGATTGCACCAGCATGGTTTACTAACTCCAGTACAGAAGCGTGCGAACAACGACCTGCCCGATGACTTTCAAGAGAAACTTCCGCTGTCCGGTCGTAAGTCTCGTGGACAGTAACATCAGAATCTTTGAAAAATGCAGACATTGAAAAAGATGGTCGTACCGGCAACGCGATGGTGATACGTTACTCGTGGAAGGAGTGCATTTTTCATTCGGGGCTTTCCCCTGCCGCGCGCGGCTCTCCCGTGCAATATGCACGATACAGCGGCACGTGTGGAGCGGCGTCGCACTTAAAAGGCATCCGGTATATATACATACGAACACGCAAAACTCGGCAAACCATTCACCATCCATCGTTGTCACCGACGCTTCACAAAATTGTCTGCCGCGCCGTAGACGCGATCATCGTCGATTCCGCCGGCAAAGTGGGTGTTGGGAAACCTCTATACTGCAATGATTCTTGCTACGGGCATACGCGAACGAAGAAATTGTTACACAAAGTTCAAGAATTTACTCAAAAAAACAACGTGATGTTAATTCTAAAGTTTTGAGAAAGATGGACTTCAACGTAAGAAATATGCTTGAATTTAATTAGAATCAGAAATGTAGATCTTCGATTGATGTTCCGAACTGAGGTTCTTAATCAAATCTATACAAAAGCAAGTCTTGACTTAAAGTAAATCTATGATAATATTATTTAGCAGAATTCTCGCGGAATATAAAACCAAAATAATACACGATTGTTGCCATCTGCACGGAAAGAATGGTTTTGCTGAAATATCTAAAAATTTGGCCAGATACAGATCTGAAAATAATTTTGTTAGACCATCAAAAGTAATTAAGTAGGACGCTCAAAATAATTGCTAGAATATTAAAATTTTTTGCAGCATTATCATCATGCTTCAGTGTCCTACTCAGTTATTTTTATGGTCTAACAAAATTATTTTCAGATCTATATTTGGTCAAATTTTTAGATATTTCAGCAAAACCGTTCTTTCCGTGTGG
The DNA here is from genome assembly GCA_003063805.1 of Aphaenogaster ashmeadi. Taxonomy (NCBI): domain Eukaryota; kingdom Metazoa; phylum Arthropoda; class Insecta; order Hymenoptera; family Formicidae; genus Aphaenogaster; species Aphaenogaster ashmeadi. The sequence goes on along the minus strand of NJRQ01000043.1, from coordinate 73,478 downwards.
ATGTATTAAATTTTCAATCGGTATTACAAGAATAATACGAAGATCATAGTTTGTACAAGAAGAATCGATACGGATCTATATTTCATAAATTCTATAATATTATCTTCCTTCCTGCGGAACGCCGTGGTAAACACGTAATACGCATATTCAGTGGTATACCTCATAAAGTTCGCGAGACATAAAATGTTCACAAACAATGTACCATAATACTCATACGCAAACAAGATACGCTAAAATATGTTGAAAAATGAACAAGAGATCGACATAATAAATGATCCGGGCAAATAGAATCCAATTGTTTGCGCGCCCATAGTCGTCCAAATCAATCGCTGCGACGTTGACCCGAGGGCTGATACTGTTTGAACACGCGTTAACTTTCATTTTAACTGACATATAGGTACACGGTAAATGTATGTAAAACTGAGCGTTCCGCAATACCATTTGTAACATTGCACTTTTATTTGCTCGCCGACGTGTCATCAAAAAGTGATGATTGAAATACTATTTTTATCAATTAAATCACGTATTTGACTTAAAGAATATTACTTCTTTTGTAATTTGTCTTTTTTTAACTTTGCCTTATTAAGACTTTTACCGCTCTCACAAAATGTCCTGAGTATTAAATAAGAGGGCGAGTCAATATTTACCCTCTATTTCTAAAATTTATTCTAACTACAATAGAGAACTTATAAACACATCATTTTTAGTCCCCTTGCTTTTCAACGCACTTAGTCCAGCGTTGCATAAGATATGCCCACAGAAAAAAAGTTTTCGGTTGCGTGCCTTCAGCCACGCATGCACCGCATCTTTCACATGTTGGTGTGAAAGGAAATCGATGATCTCTTAGAGCTTCTTTTAGTGGACCAAACAAATAATAATCTGAAGGAGCGAGGTCAGGACTATACAGTAGATGGTTTGCGATCTCAAACCTCAGATTTTTAAGCGTTTCAACTGTATGAGCAGCAATATGTATAGTCGCCAAAATTCTTTTTAAGGGCTTTCATTTTAACCCAAAATAAAGCTTTTTACAAAGTTTCATCGAAATCGGAGGTAATCGGTTTTCGGAATTTTATCCAAAAGTTCTACGGTTTTTAGGTATAAGACCGTCGCGCACTTCGGATTACATGAACTAATAACACTGAGCCTTAGGAACTGAGTTGTATGTATGCATGGCTAACCACGCAACCAAAAACTTTTTTTCTAAGGACACAAACAATCTTGTGCAACGTTGGACTAAGTGCGTCTAAAAGCGATTATGTGAAAAAATGATATGTTTGTAGGTAAGTTCTCTATTATAGTTATAATAAATTTTAAAAATAGAGTGTGGATAAATATTAATTCGCTCTCGTGATATCTGCAAACTTTTATAAGCATTTTGATAAGCACGATTATGTTAGCTAGATCGGGCATGTTTTGATTATTTATGATCAGGGAATATAGTGTTTTGGTTTTAAATATTACGGCTCATAAATGCACGTTCTCGAGAGATATTGCCGTAACCACTAAGCTATCTACATGTAATGTATTCATACGGTTATTGATTATAGCTATCGTATACATCAAAGTGTCTACGTATATTTGATCCGCTATCAGTCATAGAGAGTGCACACTGAAAGACAAATCTTTTTGACACGAATGCACCGATTTTCGTAATGTAATTTTCGTAATTCTATATTTAAGAGTTTTAAGTATTAAATTGTTAAACAAAATGCAATAATGATTAAGGTTTGTTGAATGCAATATTTTAAACAATCGCTTCTGGCTCGCTTTTTCCCTGACATAAAAGAAATAATTGATTTCTTTTATGTTGCCGCTACGTTTCCACCACTGCCCATTGAACTATAGATCTGTATCTAATCTTCCTCTGTGGCGACGTTTTCACGGCATCTCTCTAAGTCTCGTTCTTCAACCGTAACTTTCCCATATGGTCACATCGATGTCAAGCTTAGAAACTTCATGAATTGGTTCGGTGAAGTGAAAACAAATTTCTTTCCTCGATTTATGGAAAGAATATTTCTTTTCTCGGATGTATGGAAAGAATATTTTTAACCGTTCCAAATCGATCCGAAGGCAATGGATCACTATCAAAGTATTGACGCGCGCATAATCAATTTTTAAAAATTTCTTCACGGTTAAAATGATATTTTTCGCGATATATACATTAAATATCTCAGTTGTATATTCACTTTCTTTATCATGATATTCTTAAAACGATTAATTTGTAATTCGTACAAATTAAAATGCATGAATAAATTTATGCTGTCTATGTTTGTTACTTAATGAAGTACAATATCTGTCGAGTTTAGCAATCTAAATTTATATAAATATTCTATGTGTCAGTGTGAACTATAAATATTCTATTTTGTTTCATAGCAGATATTGATTGTACACTTGAATAACAATATTCATACATTCCGTACTGTAACACAGAAACTTGAGAAACACAGATATCTACAAATTATAAAGAAGTAATTAGTTTATATATATATATATATAATGGATATATATATATATATATATATCCATTCAGATGTTCGGCCATCAAAGTCGACATTTTGCTGCAAATGATAAGTAATGTTGGCCATATGAAATGGACAGATAATCCCATTAGAGAAATCCGGACTGGCAGTAAACCGAGTTTAATTCACTTTCACGTCACTGTTGCAAACGATTTCCTCTAATGTGAACATTGCGCTTGCGATCGTAATGCTCTGTGACATTTCTGTTTCATGACAATATGCTTAATCGATCACCGATGGAAGAGAATTCGCGTTGTATCAGAATATCGGCGAACGAAAGACGGGACAATGAATTCCAGCAGCGCGCCATATAAACGATGGAATTCCCAAGAAAATTAATTAACCGAGTTAAACGGGCAATGAGCCACAGCCAGATACCCGTTGGTTTCCCATTCGCATCTAAAACTTGAGGAAAACGAACAATGGCATACTGATCGCAACAAGGTAAATGTTGTCGACTAACAATAGGAATAACTGTACGGAACCTATGATGCTTTGAAATATGAAAGTATGGTTGCAAAGCTTACTGCTGTATAATAATGATAAAGGAGAAGTCATAAGAAACCGAGGATTATTTTTTAGATCATTTGGAAACTTTTATAATCATACTAATGTATCTAATGTTTCATATGTGATATAATTCATTCTTTCCAGATAAAAGATTTCTTTTCCTAGATAATTTTATTTTTGATGTTAACACAACATTTTATGTTATAGAAATAATATAAACTGTAATTTCTGTTATTTTACAAACTTTCATAATAAAGTGAAAATTACTGCTTGCATAATTATGATGTAGGAGATAAAACAAACGATCAAACAAATTACAAATTATTTGTGTTGGACAGATTTCCGTAATAATTTCCTCTTTCTACCTGTAAATTCCTTTGCTTATTGTGCAATAGAAACACACACACACAGCGCACAAAGCACGCTGTCACTTGTGCAAATAATGGAAGAAGAATAAATTGCACAGAGAGATTAGAAAATTAAATCAAAATTAAACTGGCAAATTTTTGTCAGTGTCCTATTACAAGAAGTATAATTTGTTTGAAGTAATTGATTAGATTTTAATGATAGTGAAAATAAGTTTGACTGTTTTTATAGACGCCACTAAACAAAAGTAAAAGAATTACTGCGCTAGAGAAGCGACACACGGACGAGGAATCAATACAGCAAATAGACAGTCCAGCCAGAGAAGCTCAGGTGGCTTTAATTCTCCTGCGACAGCAAAGTCTCGCAGGCCTGTGAGAAGCGCCAGCGAGAAGGGCCACCTAAAGCTGGGTTTGTCAAATAAAAAACCTGGGAGGTGGACTCAAGATTAACCGGGAAGTTGAGTTTCCTTTCGGTCGGACCACTGACCGACCTTTCCTCCGCAACCTTTTACTACAGCTATGTCGCCATTGGTCCATTTAGCGCCTTCCTTTCTATTGCATCTGACCAGTTAGCTTTCCGCCCGTAATAAATGAAAGCGTGAAAAGTCACTGTTAACCTATTCACCTTCGTAATTATTTCCTTTGCGAGAAGAAGGAATTTTCTTTGTGCAAATAATAAATCGTTATTCATTTAGATGCTAATAATATCACCATTGACCTTTTATTTTGACTTTTTTAAGCAAAATGCCAAGACAGTTGCAGTTCTTATAATAAGAAGAACATTTAGTATTAAAAATAAATTTTTAATAAAGCTTGAACATTTTAAACTTAAACAATGAAAACATATACGTTATATATGTTATATATATATTATATAATTCTTATATTAAATATATATGTTATATTATATCAATTCTCGTTATATTTCTCACTGGATTTTATATCAGAGAATTACAAATATTATTTTTTTCGGATTTTATCTCAAAATCTCAAGAGATTTATCCTGTGCGGGGAAACGTAAAACACACGAGTCGAGCAACACATGAGATATCGCAATTCTCGATATAACGTAGCATTAGTGACACGGTCGCTGAAGACGTCGTTTCCAAGATTCTCCAGGATTGAACTTTGCATAATCCTTTCATCTCCATTCGCGAAAAATGGACCTCCTTGTTCTACGGATTTTCCTATATCGTGGTGTCTTCCGACCAGACGAGATTCTAGGGCGGATTAGAGTGCAATTGTTTAAGTTATGCTTATTTAATAGCTCGCTAGATAAGAGGCAGTTTTACCTCCGCCTTTGTCGCTGCACGTTCATATGCACCTGTTACACTTGTGTTTACGTACTTCTACCTCGGGTAGCTACTACCCTCAGGGGTAAGTAACCCGGACTGCATTTACGTAACGCTGGAACGGTTACTCGATCTCATAAACGTGCCAGGGCCATTTTCAGAAGTGTACCGAGAATTTTCAGCTCACAAGAGATCACGGTTTAAGCCAAGTCTTTGCCATCCTGTCAAGCAATGGAAGATTTTAGCGGACGAGTAAACCGGAAACGCGAATGAAAAATAAAACGTTAAAATGGTTAAAATGGTAAAAATGATCACGATTAAAGATTATCGCGGAAATGTTTGCTAACTAAATTTATGCTTCTAAGCGTACCGAGATTTTATTGATTAAATATTATTAACAGATGACAACTGAATTTGTCTTCACTGCAAAACGTTATAAAAATTTTACACCTGGTAAATAAAGTCAAAGCTTAAATGTGCGACGAGTATTTTAAATAGGAATAACAATATTTTTAAAAATGAGCTTATCGCTTCAGTTTTTTTACGAGTGTTTTTTGTACGTGGCGATTATTACAGCGGACTGTGCGAATCCTTGTATTCGGTACATTGAAATAAAACACAATCGAAATTACTGTGAAAGCGCAAAGCCTATTAAGCGGAGTTCATTAGAGCGTGTTGCAACGTTCCATTGGTGTTTGCATGTTCCGCTTCTGCTTATACGAATAACAAACCCGGTTTTAAATTATCCGCTATACTAAAAAGTCGTTGTATCCTCGCGAAGTTTCTTGAGCAACAACTTAATCCTCTTATCTTAACACCGACATTAAATTATACCGACAAATATGTTTTTCAGAGTTTCGCTAAAATAGTCGGGGTCGATCGTCGCATACGGGAAGTTTCGTAGCATAAAGCTCGGCTCGTAAGAGAAAGAGAGAGAGAGAGAGAAGAGAGCCACTTAATAGACGTCTCGCTTGGAAACAACGTGCGGTACATCACGCGTGTAACACGGTTTCGACAGCGCGCCGATACCGACGGGATCGTTTCTCTTCCGTTGGATTCGCCTGCTCTGCTCATGATATGCAAATGTTCGTGATTTAATGGCAACGTCTTATATGCATGCAGATCTACGTAACATCCTCAGACGCGCGAGAAGACCTACGACACGTTACAACGACACGCTTGCTTCGCAAGCATCCTTCGCGGAGGAATTGCGGAGGTCTTCTTGTCGCACCTGCGACTACCGCGGCGGATAATTTACAAGAAAATACGTAGATTTTGATACGGAATGCTAAAATTGAAGGGAATGACCAAAATAAGAAGGATCTATCTTAAATAGAAGTTGTTTATAACGCAATTATTAAATGCCTAAATCATTCAGAAGAAAAGTACAAAAAGGCACTCATTATACAATTCTATTTATAATTTATATTTTTTACAGGATAAATTAGATTTTTAAATTAGACAATTAGATTTTATTGTTTACAAAAATAGATATTTTTCGTCAGTTTTATGCTACAAAAGATTGTGAAAAAGATACACTAAAGGGGCTATAACCAACGGATACAACCACCTCAATTTTGAATTTTTGAAGTAGAAGAATAATCATATAACGTGATTGTTGATTAACAGCAGATTATGCAGTTTAAACCTGGCCGAATTTAATATTTATGAAGCCGTAAAGCTTAACGGCATATCGATTCGTCAATTTAAAATATAATCTTTTTATAGTCGAATCTATATAAATGCAAATACACCATCTTGCGGAAGATAAATTCTTAACGAGGACTTGTAACTGCAATCAAAAAATCTGAATAGGATATAAACTGAAAACGTGCAAACTTACATACATTCGCATGCGAAGCACAATAATGATAAAAATTTGTAAAATTATAAAGATTTAATAATAATAATTTTTTCGTAGATTTTACTTTATCTTCTTATTACTTAAAAATCTAAATCAATATTGCGCGCGCGCAATACAGCAAAATTTGCATATATTTTTTATTTGAAAGAAAAAAGCACGTAATACGATTTTATGTCATAATTTCGATATCGTTATGAAATATTCGTTTTTTTTATTTAAATATTATGGAAATTGCGAAAATAAAAATACAAATGTAAAATATAAAAATGATTACAAGTTGATAACAGTTTTTTAAATGCGCGAACATATTTATCACATGGAAAAGAGTCATTACGCCTAAAATAAACCACTTATCTGAATTTACATACTTTTTGTTATAATATTGCGTAGCTTTTATTAAATCATAAGAGAGGCATATAAATTATGCTTTAATAATGCAACGAGATCTAGGGCCAATTGCAACGTGAAAAATTACGACTTTATGGCAAATAAAGTTACGGCTTTATTGGAAATAAATTCTCAGCTTTATTGCGGGGAATTAAAATTTCATCTCGTGGAAACTGGCAGGCACGCTAAAACGAATCTCTTTTTTATGCTCCTGAAAATCCTCCCGCATTTCTTTCAGAAAGAGAAATACGATCTAGAAGTCAGCTTTAACTTCAAATCTGCACAAACATTCGTAAAAGATACATTACCTACAAAATGATTGATTTCCGCAATCAAGAACGCGATAAAGAAGCGAAGTGTTACAATCGATTAGTTCAGCTAACTGCAAAGTTTCGAAGAAATCGAAACGAAAGCCTTGAGTTTATCGTACTTACAGTTAGATATTCTGCACGTGGATGCGATTCGGGCTTCGAAATTTGCGATGCTTAAGAGTTTCCCTTAAATGCATGTACCTCGTTCAACGTAAGTACATCTTAAGATAAACGTCTTATTGGGATCTTTAATCTGTACGTCTCACCATAGTACCGGAGAGTATCGGAGAGAGAAGGCTACGAAGGTTACATGCGCGTCTAAACGGGGATTATGGGGAAGTTACAAGTTACCCGAAAATCTGCGACAATGTCTCTTCTATTACGCTCTGAATCAAGTTTGCAACACACTTGAATGGGATCGATATTCGTACCGACATGAGGGCCACTGCTATTAACTTCGCGAAATTTGGTTTGTAGCCGGCGAACATCACTTCATCACTGTCTCCTTGGTTACCTTTAGTTAAGCATTCATTTAATCCTTTATGCAATTATGTAGCTAAGCGTTCCATTACTACGTGTATGTGCATCCTATAATTAAATGAAATTGTCACAATTAATTACTTAAGATCCAGTTGTATCAAAATTAAATTTAATTATTATTATTAGTTAAAAAATAATCAGTTTTTTCTATAGTTGACAGTTAAAATTATAGGGGATGTACAGGAGGAAGATATAATCGATGGTTGCAAATGCTAACTGATGTGAATGCAACCGGCCTCAAAAAGCGACACGATTATCACGTGAAGCGCATTAATTTTCAATTTCAATCTGATGAAACCAAATCAGACCGTGTTTTAATATATGCAAAAAGGCAACTTGCGCAAAAAGCGTATTTGGTCTAACAATATAAACGATAAGCGAAATCCCATAGCGCGCGCCATTGTTATCAGCCTAAAAACTCATCTGACGATATGGACGGAATTAATTTGACGCGGCATATGCTCGCGATGGACCCATCTACGATAGAAAACTTTGAATATTCCTACGAAAATTGCATTTAATTAAAATCTTTTCGCGCCGGCGAGAATTTGCAGATACGCAGTTCTGTATGACCCCCTCCTGAATTTCAGACCTCCTGGACTTTAATAAAACACGTCTGGCACTCTTCCATGTAATGAACTCCGAGAAAAATATTTAATATAAAGTATTTTTTGTAACGTGCACGAGAATTTACTGACGGAAACCAACCTATCGCAAATAAATTGCGTCTTTCCTTATTTATGCCGCCATGCACGTAAGTATTTTCAATGCGTGGAAATATGTTTGATATCAGCAGATAATTGGAAGTAAGCGAATGCCATGTTTAACATGACATTTTGATTGCATCATAATTACAAATTGTCTGTTAATGCAATTTCAGAAGGCTATGCAAAAATCACATGGAATGCATAGCCTCGTGATATCATTTCGCACTGATATTCATTGTTTATCCGATAGAAAATAATTTACACTAATCGACAATGAGAGAATAACAAGAGAGCATTAATCTATCTTTGTCTCAACGTTTATTGATGAAAAAGTATTAATTATTTGTTGCAATAGCAATTTTAAAAATATAACTCTTCTATCCGTCAGTTCCGACATTTCTTGAATTTTGTCTAAATATATACAGAGCATAAATATTTATTTATGGCTGCGTTCCGAAATTCACTGCCAGTACTGAAAATCTATAATATACGTAACGTGAACTATTGTTTTCCAGTACTGACAGTGAATTTCGGAACACAGCCTATATAAATGTAGGTAATTTATATACATAATACTTTAATATTTTGAAAGTTCGAAACGTACCGTATTTTATATTCTCACTAATTGAGTAATATATTAATTTTATAACATCTTTGTTGTGCTCGATTATTGGCCCTTTTCCTACTTTGCTTAGTTATAAACGAGCTTGAATTATTAATTATTTTGAAAGTCATTTATTATTAAGTGTAAAAAAGCAAATGATTATTATATTCAAAATACTTTTAATTAATGTATTGTGATAGTAAGTATCTATTCCAGCGATTTTTATTATATAATAGAATTAATGACAATCGTAAATAAAATAAAATAATTTGTTTATTTCTTATTGCAAACAACATTCTAATTTTTCTAGCAAAATTATAGTACACAGACGATTATGAGAATTAATCAAAAATCAATTCCGAAATACAATTTCCACATTAGATCTCATCTGTATTAAGATCCAAAGCTTCGTGTGCTAATAACCGTAATTAACCCGACTATCTGAACATCGCTGAATCTGTTGAGAAATCATTTATGCATATTCCATGCACGTGTATGAATGGATTTCGTTTAATGTATGTGATTCCCAATATACTGGGGAACTTTACTTGGCGCAGAATCCATCGGCTATCCAATTACTGACTTCATGATCAACTTAAGGATTACTGAAAGTTTGCCGGGAAACGGAGCGAAATTCTACCGTTCCAAATACTCCTGCATTTTGCGAACCGTCTCATATGAAGAACGATCATGCGATCGAACGATGCTCAACTCTCTCGACTTCGTGCAGAAGTCGTTCGTTTATCAATCTTCCTGCCATGAGAAGAAAGCGATTCGTTCGCGAATCGCGCGAAGATTCTTTCACCGTAAATATATCAAATAATATATCTAATATATCTAGAATATATCTTATTTAGAACTTTGTTATAGTTGTTAACTTCTCTCTCGTGCAAGTTATTTACAGATTTTTTTTAACAAGCTAAAGTATATATATATCTAAAGTCGTTTTTCTTAAATCTACATAGATTTTTTTAATCCCTCATATATACATATATTTATTTATATAATGATGTTATCGTTCTCAGGTTTTACAAAGTAACGAGCAGATTCAATTAGATCGATAATTTAAACAAATTAAGTAGATATAGAAATTTGTTTCTTTGGGGTTTTATTACATGTAGAGATATACGAAATGTAAATTGTATTTGACTATGTCTATTTTTTTCTAAATTCTCTTTGGAAATTATAAAAAAAAGATCGGTGTAGACACGATAAAAGTTTTGCAATATATAATCGTACAACGATACAATTAATGTCTACTACGTCTTTGTAGTTTTTAATAGCTGGCAGAAGTTCACATTTTGACAGCGTGCAGCCTTTCGACAAAGTTTGACAAAGCACCGGCAGAACTTGGACAGCACGTCGTACGAACAATAGCATCGTCTTAGACTCCCGTCTGTCTTACAATGCCTTAAGATACGCTCGCCTTGGCGATTTATTGGCGGACACACGCTAAATTGACAGTGAAATTCGATCAGCTTGCAAACGCTAGATAGTTGTTGAGGAAGTTTATTCTGCTTCAATCGAAGTTTTTCCGAAAAATTTCAGGACCTTCAAATCAAAAGTGGAAAAAGAAGACCATACATAAAAACAATAAGAAATTTTGTATTTAAAAACTAAGAGTTATTTTCATTATTTATTTATACAGCAATAGTTCTCGAACTTAAAGCAAGAATTAAAATTATTATTTAACTATTAAAAATGTATTTCTTGTTTTAATATTGTAAATATCAAAGAGTAGTTAATATTTTTTTATATTTTTATTAATGTTCTATTAATTGAAAACTATTATTATAACTGACAATTTGTTGACTTTTTAACAATTCTATAAGAACTTGGTTGTCTCATTTGTAAAACACTCCATTTTTCATTTATACAATCGATCTAGAAATCTTAAATGATCCACGAAAGTTCTCAAATTACTCTTTCTATTATGCAATCATAATGTAATGTCATCATCGCGAATATAATGGCTATCGAATGAGATGTCCTTTCATCCTATCTAGAACAAAGGAGCTCTCACGCACCAAGAGCCACTCAGGTACGGCTATCCATCTGGCTCTGACTACCTATATTATTCATCAGTTGATAAATCTGTGAAGGGGCTAATTTAAAATAAAGGTCATAATTATCCATTAAATATATAATTTTAATTCATTTATAATTTACTAAAAATATAAGAATTATATTTTTATAAATATGTATACACATATTTCTTATATACTTCATATCATATAGAGTTTGATATCAATAGAGTTTGATAAAGGTGATGGAGGTAAGGGTCAATAAACTATAAATTGTTTTTTATTACAGAGTATTTAACTGTTTTATTAATAAAATAAATTTTGTTTTAATTACTACTTTGGATATTTGGAAAGCTTTTGAAGTTGAAGTATAGCAAAAGGAATTGAAGATGACATGCACCGTTCGGAATCGTTCATTCTGGCTACATGTTTAGTGTTACTGGTACGAGTGCGATTTTTTGTGGCACTAAATGGCTGCTCTAAAACTCGGCAACTAAAGAACTATCGTTGGAAAACATTACCTTACACGTGGCGTGGAAAAATATTCGTTGCTACATACGCTTGAATTTAAAAACATGCAATGTAGAACTGCAGCGGATAAAAAAATAATCTGGCATTATAATCTTTCGCTGCATATGGTCCTCTACGAGGCACAATAAGAGTCAACTTTATTGCATCTCGCATGTGTCAGTATATATCGATAAATAATGCATTATATAAAAAGTTTACTTAAAAGTTCTGCAAAAATACAAGATACGTTATATGCATATTTAAAAACAACAGCGATAAAACTTTTGTGTCTGAATCACAAATGTTACATGTCATTTTATGAATCCAATCAATATCTACCTCAAAGTTTCAGATCACAGGATAGCATGTGCCATAACTTCGTCTTTGGTCTTATTGCAGATACCAAAGTTCATCAAGTTAACTGCAACGTTTCCAACCGTCGACGTGTTGTATTGTTATCGAAAAGTCGTTTGGCCACTCAAACCCATGGAATTGATCTGTTAGTTGCTGACTGGTTTGAAACTTTGCGTTCAAGAAGCCTGAAGTAATTGTAAATTTAATAATTCTGTGGTTCAAAGCGTTTAAACGTCCTTTATTGCACAAATATAATCTTATAATCTTATATATAATTGTCGTATCCGTCACAACAATAAAAATACATATATTTTTTATCTAAATTTAATTAAAAAACAAACGAAAAAAAGTAATTTTATATATTTTAGGAAATTAACAATATATCGCAGATGTCGATGAGTTATAAAAACATATATTTGAGCATGAAATTCAGAAATAAATTGTAAATAAAATCAGAAATAAATTTTTGAAGCAATATTAACACGAATAATAGAATAACAATTTACAATTATTAATTAAAATACGCAAATTGTTTAATGGTTTATATATAACGGTTAATAATGACGCGCAAATAAATTGACTGTGAATTAATTGTAAAATATACCATTTTTAATGCATAATTTTTAAATACAATATTTCCGAATAAATCACTCAATGACTTTTATTAAACGTAACAATTTTGATGATTTAACACACAAAGCAGCGCAAACATAAACAAATGGACGATTTCGTAACGCGCCGTTTGTACGATCCGATCGAAATGCGAATTTCATTTCCGCATTGACGAGAAATGAAAGCGAGCGAGTTGCGGATAGTGGTTGCGGTATCAAACGACAATGACATTGCTTTGCAATATTTACGCCACCGGCTAAATGTTAATGCCGATAACTAGATTCTATATTTTCGCAGAGTACGCGAATAGTAATTTTGTACTCGCTCGCGATTAAAGCGGCAATTTTGCGAAAATGACGAATCCCTGCGAAATTCATCAGTTCATTTGCTCGTCCTTACCCGTTGCGCCTGCGAGAGCTTTTATCCTCTTAGTCATATTTATTCAAATTAAATGCTCTGTTGTCTGCGAAACTTTGTCGTCACGAATGCCAACAGGAACATCGAGAAAGCGTGTATTTTATCATGTGGATACTGAAAGTAATTCGAGAACCGGCTCCTCTGAGTGAGCTGGTTCCAGGACCGCAACTTTGATGCGCTTTGCAATAAAATAGCTGTCGCATATTCTCACGGAGCGCGCTATTCATCTCTGTCGACGTAGACTCTTGAAGTCATCACGCGAAATTAAAATATAAAAAAGTGCGACTATCAGAGAAAGCAATTTATATTATAAGATATATGTAAAAAAGTTCTGTATTACGAAATGTTACATAATTATTTCTTATTTAACGAAATTTTGCGTAATTTTTCATACAGATTAACAGCTACTCATTACAACCAAAAATCACAAAATAAAATTTTCAGATCTGACTTTGTCCATAAAAAGGAAATAAAATAAAGGAAGGTAATTATTTCGAAAAGGTTACACCTCACCGATCACTTTCGTTTTCATATATATTATAATCGTTAGAGTCATGGGCGTCCTTACAATTTTTTTCAAGGGGGGCAGAATGTATAAATATACTTAGGGGTACCATTTTTGTAAGGCTCTTCCAAACGAACGTTATTTAATATTTTCAAATAATATTTTTTAAAGAAATATTTATGTAAATTTTTTTTTGTGTATAAATTTCAAATAAAAATTATCTGGTTGTCAATCATAAAATCATTCTAAATTGAAGAAATTAAAATCCAGGGGGGACCGGGGAGCATATGCTCCTTAAGGATGTATCGGACCTATCTTCAAAATGGTACGATAAGTCGATAAAAATTTGTAAGATTGTTCTTTTAGTCTTCCTGATGTACTGCAAAAAAGTTGAAACGAATCCACTAAACGGTTGCTGAGTTATAACGATTTTAATT
>NJRQ01000043.1:6746-30505 GCA_003063805.1 Aphaenogaster ashmeadi | reverse complement strand
TTGTAATCAACTGTACTTTGTAATCACGTGTACATCCAATAGCTGAGTGAATAGCCCCTCGGTTATGATACCTTCGGGCATATTGCTTTTTTAATAAAGCTTATAAGATATATTGACTCTTTTTGCAAGAGATGTCATTTAGAATTACTTACCCCCGCATAAACTGGTACGGCAGCTTTCGGGCCTAAATTGATCCGTCTACCATCAGCCCGCACCAAAATATTTAAGCCACATGCTCCATCCTCACCATCATTATATCCCGGTGGATGATACACTCTCCGCTCGGTTAATACAGATAAGGTCATCGGAGCTCTGCGAACGAATATTTAAAAAACTTATAAATGAAAATATTTTTTACTGGTAGTTATTTTTATTATCTTCAAAATATAACTTCTAAATTTAAATAAAAAAATTTATATAAATATCAATAATACGCATAGAAATTTGATGTTTAATCACCTAAATATCATTTCACGCACAACACCGTCGCCACCGATATACGCTCCATTACCACCACTTCCGGATCGAATGGCAAAGCGGTTAAGTATAATTGGATAGCGAAGCTCGAGTATTTCTGGATCTGTGATTCTCGTGTTAGTCATGTGCGTGTGAACGGCACTCCTGCCGTGCCATGTTGGTCCCTGGGGAAACGCAAATATGTTTGCTAAAAAAATATCTACCATACGTAATTTGTACCGCCAAACTAAAATAGGATGCAAGATGTTATATCTTTTTTTATCTTACATTAACTTTTATGATATAGAAATATTAATAATAATAATTTCTGTATCGTCTAATTTTATAAAATCTAAACCTTTTTCTTAATTAATTATTTTAGACTTTAATTATTTTTAACTCGTTATATTTTAAATTTATTGTTTAAGTAATTTATTAATCATAACTTATTTCACAAAACTCAAATATATATCATCTGAAGTTTATAGTCTCTTCTCTCACCGCTCCACTACCACCAGCAACTGTCTCGTAGTAGCCCCATTCTTCAGTGCCGAGTGTTATGTTGTTCATACAACCCTGCGAAGCCGCGCAAATTTCGAAAGCTGTCAAAATTACATCAACAATACGCTGAGATGTCAAGACGTTACCGCCCACTACCGCTGCATCCTCCGAGGGATCGAGTAACGATCCCTTAGGAATAATTATTTTCACAGGCTTCAAACAACCCTACAGAAACAAAATAAAATCAATTTAAATTTATTGTTAAACTTTTTTAAGAAAATTCAAGGGAACGTTACCTGATTTAATGGAATGTCTCGACCGACCATACATCTCAAACAATAAATTATCGCAGACAAAGTAATGGCACGCGGCGCGTTGCAGTTACCCCATACTTCACAACCTGTTCCACTGCGAATTTAGATATTGCCTTAAAGTATTGTTTTGTAATTTATTACAATTTGTTTTGTACGTTATATGAAATTATTGCACCATAAAATTTTTCAAGGAGCAATGAGAAAAGTAGGAAGATATATCGTATTTTTTAAAAATTATTATTTAGAACCGAGAAATGTTACATGTTATGTTGAGAAGTGTATAGGAAAACAATAAAATAGAAAAGAGAAAGACCAATCTTTGATATTAAATAGCAAAATTACGATTCCCAGATAACACGCATGTTTAAAAGATTTTAAACATGATATTGCATAAGCCATCTTTTAGATATCTTTTCGACATTTTTTAGACATGCGTGTTATCTGGGTTATCATAAATATTGATAAATATTAATTAAAAACAAATCAAACCAAATTTACCTAAAATCAAAAACCGCTTCGCCCTTGTTTATATCGAGATCCACATGTAACTTGATGGGACTACCGTTATCAAGATAATCAACGGCTTCGATATCGGTTTCTTTATCTCTTCGCGTTTTAATCATCGTACCTATTGATTTTAACATTTCCCGAACGGCAACTTCGGCATTATGTTGAATATAATCCATATACGCTTGAACTACTTCGAGACTGTATATATCAATTAGTTCGTTCACCAGTTGGAAACCCTTACAGAAAAAAAACATATTTTACATATGTTTAGCAGAGTTTAGCTTATGTAAATTTCACTGAATTTGAATAAATGATTAAACATTACTTTTTGATTTGCTGCGATCTGAGCTTTGAGATCGCTGATGTTGTTCGAAAGGTTTCTGGTTCCCGAACTTCCCGGTACTTTGCCTGGCGCCATCAAGGCATCCGTTAGTTCCTTTTCGCGGAATATTCCTTTATGTACTAGCAGAAAACTTTTAAAGACAGCGCCTTCCTATAAAAGAATACAACTTTCATATATGCAATTCTCTTAAAATCTATTCGGAAATCGCAGGGTTAGGAAGTAACGTGTTACTTGTAACGTCGTTACCGTTACCATTACTTTTTATAGTAACGATTTGGTAATGACGTAACATTTTTTCATTTTTTAATAATAAACGCCAGGATTGGAAAAGTTATTTTTAAAAAGTAATTCGTTACCGTTATTCGTTACTCATTGAAAAAAGTAATTCGTTACTTTACTTGTTACGTAACGAATAAAAGTAATGCATGACTTTCGCGTTACTTTTACTTAACGTTTTTTTAATGAGTAATGGTAACAAATTACTTTTCAAAAGTAACTTTCCCAATTCTGGTATTATCGTTACCATTATGAAAAAATGTAACGTCATTACCAAATCGTTACTATAAAAAAGTAAAAGTAACGGTGACGGCGTTACAAGTAACGCATTACTTTCCAATCCTGGGAAATCGTATCTTTGTACCTGACTCAAGCTCGTTGAATGTGGTGGCATAGAGCCCGGCGTGATACCACCGATATCAGCATGATGACCTCTACTGGCCACGAAGAATACCGGTGTAGATACATCTCTACATACAAAATTTGTATCAAAATACTTAACATTTAACAAATAAGAAAGAAAATAAAATATTACAATAAAATATTAACACGAAGTTTTTTCTTTTGTTAAAATATCGTATTTCTAATGAATATGACATTCGCGTAACGTTTCCCAAAAAATTTTTTTTAATATGGAGCGCTGGGAATGCACGAACCTGTAAAATACTGGCGTAATGACTGTCAAATCTGGAAGATGGGAACCGCCCGCTAAAGGATGATTAGCGAGAATGACGTCTCCTGGCGTAAACTTGCCATTGAATGCTTTCAGCTGGTATTGCACGGTTTCTTGCATGGCACCCAGATGCACCGGGATATGAGGTGCGTTTGAAACAAGACCACCGTCAGGGCCAAAAATCGCACACGAGAAATCCAATCGCTCTTTAATGTTAGTGGAGATCGAAGTCCTTTGAAGTACTCTGTCAAAAATTGAAAACACATATATTTTTAAACGTAATCTTTAAAAGTACTAGAAAAATAATTATATTTAAATAAACAATAAAAAAATGATAAAATTATTTACTGACGTACCGACCCATTTGTTCAGCAATGCTCATAAAACGATGCGAAAAGATACTGAGCTGAATACTATCGAGATCAGTGGTGACTTTTGTTCGCTGACCTTGTCCAATCGTGATTTTTACATCACCGCGGCAAGTGATTTCAGCAGTACAATTTGGTTCCACTAAAAGTGTGCTCAAACTATCCATGATAATGACAGGACCATGTAAAATATCTCCAGGGGATAACAAATTTAATTGATAGACGCCTGTTTCCTGATAACCACTTTCGAAGTACACCATAGTGGTCTAGAAAATTTATATTTTCAACATTTTTGAACTTTTCTTGATTGGTAATAAGATTCAATATTAAGTTCAAAAAAATCGAATTCGAATTGGACACAAGGAAAAATAACTTAATAACTTTTTTACATATTATTTACATTCTTCATCTAACCTTTTCAGCTTTTGGTAAAGTTTGTGAAAGAGGTAATATGGGATCCTCGGGAATTTCAGTTTTGCCAATTCCTCGAATTCTCACATCATCGACTAAAATCTTGCGGTCTGGCATCGTAAAACCAAACTCTGTCTTATATCTAAATTATAATTAAGAAAAAATTTGTAAATAAATAATTAAAGAGAGGATTATTTCAAATCACTTACCTTTCTAGAAAAGTAGCGAGAAAATCTCCGTGTCTGGTGCTGGTGCTCGCTGAATTCTGATTGACAGGGATACACATTAAAGCGCAATCAGTGCCTTCATAACGTAAGTGTAGAAATGGTTCCGTTTTTATTTGAGAATCAGCAAATTTTTGTGCGTGAAGTCTACTTCTAACTTTTGCTTCCATCGCGTCCAATCGATCATCCAAACGGGCGAAGCTTTCTGTGATGCGGAAAGAATATCAATATGGAGGGACAGGCAAGATATTTAAAGAAAATTTTGTTATCAACGTAATTGTAAATCACCATGATTGTAAGTTTCGGCGCTTGGTTCTTGTGCCTCTTCAACAACATCTGCCAATGCCATTCCGTAAGCTGACAAAATACCGGAGTACTTGTGGACAAAAACCGTGCTTATGCCCAACGACCGAGCGATTGCACAGGCATGTTGTCCTCCGGCACCGCCGAAACACGCCAGAACATGACGTGAAGTATCATAACCCTTTGCCTATCTCAAAAAGAAAAATAAAGATAAAATTAACAAGAATAAAGAAACCGAACTTGTCTACAAGATTAATTGCGACGTTTGTAATATGACTTAGATCGGACAGACAAAACGACATTTAGAGACGCGTATAAAGGAACATCAAAATAACATAAAAAATATGAGAGTAACCACTTTGTGATAAATAAGCACAGAACATCGTGTGGACATGATTTTGATTGGTCTGAATCGGGAATCTTACATAAAAAAAAACACTCAAGAAAGAGAGAAATAGCTGAGATGTTCTTCATAAAAAAGTACGATAACACGATAAATTTAAAAAAAGACACAGAAAATTAAAACCTTATTTATGATAAAATCATCTCATCTATATGATTCCGTTATATGTACAGATCATTCTTATTTTTATATTTTGACTAATGTTTATTTATTGTACATATATGTTTATTTATCCTGACGTCCTTTTCAGACCTTTTTAATAAAGTCTTTGTCCATTTTACCAGTCCACAACTTACTTTCAACATGTAAACATGTAATTTTATGCCTTCAACTGATTTTATATATTAATTGACATATTGCGCATTTTAATTGCTATGTGATATATCAACATCAAGAACCTCTTTTATTTCCATTTCTATCACCATTGACATATGAGACATGTAAGCATACTTTTATTTATGTATTTTATATAAATTGACTTCTTTTAACACTTGACAATTTCCTCAGCTTAAATAAATGATTGTTCGGTTAAATTGTCATAATTTAAGATGTTCTTGTTGTGCCGATGAGGGACTTATGTTGTGAGATTGGATTGGGTATGGTCTTTTTCTTTTAAATTTTGATGCGTTTGCATTTTTATTTTTTACTATTGCAACGGCACTATTATAATTGAGTGATTGTTTTCAGTATTTACTAGATAAGGACCCAAACCAAGGGTCGAAACGTCGTAACGTTTTTTATACCAAACCTTTGCTAGTTATTGTCGATAATAAAAACTACTGAAAAATAAAGGTAATTTAAGAGCAATCACAGTGCATTATCATGTTAATAGTAATGCAATTGCGTTACGCAAAAACTAGAAACAAACATCGACTAAAAAATAAGTTCAATTCAACTGTACCTGAGTCAGAGCACGAATCGGTCGACACATGGTCTCGTTTGCGACTCTGATAAACCCCATTGCCACTTCATCGATTGACATTGCTTCATCCTTCTTTAGAAATTCATTGATCTGTGACATATGCAGACGTTTTGTAAGTCCAAAGTAACGCAATAAATTTTTTCTCGATTTCAGAAGAGTTCATTCTTTTACAAAATACAAGATTTAGAATGTAGATATCTTTTAGTAAAAATATTTTTGTACATAATAGGAAATTACCTCGAAGGTTAGTGTTGTGAACATACTCAACGTACGAGATACATCGAGAGGCTCGTTTTCCTCAGGTCCAAAAATTTGAGGGAAGTATTCGGGCAATAGGCGACCCAGTGCGAGATTGGCATCCGTCACAGTCAGCGGACCGCCCTTTTTGTAACACGCGGGTCCAGGATGAGCCCCCGCACTCTCAGGTCCGACTTGGAAGAGACCTGATCTGAAGAAAAGCATTGATCCACCTCCCGCCGCAACTGTGTTGACATCCAACTTTAATACAATTTTTTGTTTCAGCAAAATATTTTTTTCACGAAAAGACACAATTTTGATTAATGTTTTTAGGAAAAGCTAAGATTCGTATCTTAACTTAATACGTATACGTATCTTAAATATCTATTTAATAATAGTTATCTTTTAAAAAAGAGTGATACCTGCGGAGCTTGTATAGCAATGCCTGCTGTAGTGCTCTCGTAAACATGCTCGTAATTTCCTCCGTATCGACTTACATCAGTGGATGTGCCGCCCATATCGAATCCGATCACTGGTAGATCAGTCTCTTTTCCATAAGTCGTCATTGCGTAACCAACGACGCCACCAGCTGGTCCAGAAAGTATAGCACGTGACCCATTAAAACTTTAATATGCCAACAAAACATAATATTGTTTAATTTTGTACGAGAATAAGAAAAATTCTTCAAAATAATTTTTAAAAATAGATTTTAATAGTTACGAATCCATAGGTGTTAATCCGCCATCGCTCTGCATAAACAATACGTTCACACCTTTCAAGATTTCTTTGAATCCTGAAGAGAAAGTCTAAAAAAATGACAGTTTAGAAGTAGAAATCTGTACCTTAAATATATATTTTAATTATTATTTTGAAGAGAGAGAGCGACAGAGAGAGAGAGAGAGAGAGAGAGAGACTTCATATAAGTAATTATAAAGTAATTCAAATTTCATATATATAATTATAAAAATAAAATTACCTGTACGTAATTTTTAATATGTGGCGTCAAGTAAGCATCTGCACACGCTGTAAAGCCTCTAGGAACCATTCTTACCATTGGCATTATATCATGTGAAAGAGATACCTGCGAGAAACCTGCTTTTCGTGCTAATTCACCAATTCTGATCTCGTGAGCTGCATAACTATATCATAAAAATGCAACAGTAGAATTCAAATGAGCAAATAATCAAGATTGAAATTAATTAATTATAAGCATAATGTGCTTTTAGAAAATATTTTTCAAAAAAATCTTCAGTTACGAGAAAATTTTTGTTCAAACAGATACATCTACTAACGTATAGCTATGTGCCAGAACGACAGCAAGACTATCTATTCCCAGATTACGAAGTGTCTTCAAATCTTCATTCAATTGTGCTTCATCGAGTTCTTGAATAACGAACAGATCCTCATCGGTAGAACCTTTCACCCTTCGCCACGACTGGTTTTCCATATGACAACTTCCCGGCAGGGCGGGAATTACCCTACATTTTACTCCTATTATATATTTGTACAAAACCTGTGGCATTATTATCTCCTGTAAATATTTAACAAAAACTGATTCAAACTGATTCATGATGGAACTAATGCGCTTATAAATTTCTGCGTTATATATTTCACGATGAAGTAATATACGCTGCAGTGTGCAACATTATTTCAAATATGTATTATGTTTGTTAAGTTTAATTATACGAACCAAATCAAAAATATTTGGCCGGGATTGATTACCAATGTATAGAAGATCCATAAAACCCTCATTTATTAATAGCGCCATTTTTGCGCCTTTTCTTTCCAATAACGCATTAGTGGCGACTGTCGTTCCCATTCTGATCCATTCTATATTAGAAGTATCAATTGCACCACCAATTTTAACGCCAGTTTCCTAAAATTAATAAACAATTGTAAAATATATAAAACATTTCAGAATTAAATTCAAGAATTTCATCATATTTCGCGTACTCGATTACGTTATATTCTGTGTAATGTAATTCAACATTATTTGTATCTTAACTCAAATCTTTTTCATACAATTTTTATACGATTTATTTAAATTATAACTTTACTAACTTTGCTTCTGCAAATTACACTTGCGAACTACTGGCTGCAATCCATTGTTATAAACAAAAAAATTATAACATTTTATGTTAATGAATTCCAAATTGTATAAATATTGTAAAATTCTCTTCACAAATTGTTGCTTGAATTTATAAAGTACCTCTGCTAGTATTCTACGGATGCCTTCTGTCGGCGCGTCGTTATAATTATTAGGATTTATCGAGAGTAATTTCATAACTCGAATCTTGCCTCCAGGACATTTAGCGTATATATCAGTGAACGTGCCTCCACGATCTATAGAGAATTGGAATTTATCGTCTCCCATTGTTGCCCGTGGATAAAACTACCGAAAACAAAAGTATGCATGTTACACTGTGGAAAATGCAATTCTCATTAATTTGTGCAAATTAAAATATTTCTTTATCTAAAATCAAAGGGAACAAATTAGAGGCATAATGAATCAGGCTAGGCATTAATGCCAATTTCAATAAAGAATTTCAATAAAGCAATATAGTAAAAGATAGGATTTAATATTACCAAACGTTTCGGTCTTTAATTAGGTCTTCAATGTATCAATCAAAACAAATTAAAATGTCACAAATGGTTTATATAAACAGACATAAATTAAGAATTGTACGCATACTGCTTTGAAATTTAAAGGTGCTCTCACAGTGCTGTTAATTGTAGATTCCGTTGGACGGGATACCGATAATTTCACGAGTTGTAATTATAAATCTTGCTGCTGATCAACCAGGTTGTCTGTCAATTTTTTAAAAACTAGAATAGAACAATTTGGAGTATAGGACAAATGTAAGTTGAATAGAATAAGTTAAAAAATTAATCTTAAATTAGGAATGTCAGAGTAAGTTAGAATGTACGATCGAACTTGAGAGAAAATTATCGCTTGAAATTAAATCGATCATTATTTCTGACAACACATCTATCCCATATGACGAATTTATTCTTAATTATATGTTTGTATATATTTTAACCATTTATGACATTTCAATTTATTTTGATCGATACACTGAAGAAGACTTAATAAGTCGAAACGTTTGATAGCCTTAACATTTGGGGTAGCTTGCTATATTTTATTATATTGCTTTATATAGAAATTCTTTATTGAAATTGACATTGATACCTAGCCTGGCTCATTATGCCTCTAATTTGTTCTGTTTGATTTTAAATCTCTGTGAGAGAAATTATTAGAAGTTATCTTATATATTACTTATTTCTTTATCTATTAACGCAAAAAATATTTTTTTAATTATTATCATAATTAATTTTTTGTGTATAGAACACAATATATTTTAAAATAATATAATTTTCGTTATAATATTTAATAAAAACTGTTAAGACACGCTGTGAAATTATTACATTGTAATAAAATGTAGCAAATAACTTGTTGTTATTATAAAATTCATATACATGTTGAAATGTGTAATAAATGAAAATTAAATTTCTTAGTTTGTCAAATTTTAAACACATAATTTACATTTTACTTAACAATAATAATACGCTCGTTCGTACGAAAACAAGTATGCACATTGATAAATCAACCACAGCTTTTCTGATAAAAAACTAATTAACTTGCTCACGTAAGAGAAGATTTAATTATCTGATAAAGCATTTTGAAAGTCTTTTTCGCTTTTAACATGATATTTTAGTGTGTATTAATAAGATATTAATTAACTTCTAAACAATTAGCAAACAGAAAGTACAAAAATTCCAAGAAAATAATTAAAAATTCAATAATTTAAAATTTATAACTCTCATTTACGCATGCGTGCATAAATAGCACTCGGTATTTTTATGTCAGCTGTTTCAACACATAATCATCGGAAAAATCCCACTGCCGGTAATAACTGCTGCAATGATATGTAATTTTGTTACAACGTAATAACGCAACATAACAGTACCGTAACAATGAATTCAGTATATCACTAATATCTTCTTGACACTATATTGGTATCCACTTTCAGCAACAGCGATTCTTCACCAGTCTGAGATATTGGAACGACTACGACCGTGGCATGACTGAGCACGAAAAATATCAACAGCAAGGTTCTCATGTGAAGGTTCTCAATCAAAAATAAAGTAGCAGTCAATACATTAGCTACAATACAATATAATAAATATATTACAATAATAATTTTTTATTTTGAGTTAGTGAGCAAATTTATTATGTTTTCATCTGTAGCGAAAACGATTGGATAAAACAAAATTTTATAATAGAGAATACGAAGAAATCCTATAAAAATAGCAAGAATTATATATTTCTGTTTGTTATTTTATTTTATTACAATTGTATATATTATAAAAAAAATTAAAAAATATATAACAATTTTTATTAATTACTTTATGAGATGTTCTCTTTGAATTAAATTGATTCTTTTGGTTACGTTTTTTAAAAAATTATTTAATGGAAAAGAAATATGTAAACCTCTTGAGAAAATTAATAAAGTTCTTTATTTATATAATAGTTATAACATAATTAAACGTTACTATTGTTGCAAAATATGTGCATATATTACATTAAAAATAATACAAAAATGATTACAATGAGTATCACTGATCAAGAGACTGCGCACAAACCAAGCTGCTTCAGACGATATACCGGGTGAACAAATATATAAATTTAAAAAATAATACCGGGTGAAAAAATAATATATAAAAAAACATACAAATTTTTTGTTCTTCATTTTAATACAATTTTTCGTCTGAAAAATAACGCGCTTTATAATTCCAGATCTCTTAAATATTAACGTTATATAACAAATTAACTTAAAAATGTGCTGAGTATATTACTTGCATATTTTTTAACATTACAATTGTGCGTTAATGTATTAGCAAAACAAAACTAATATTTTTAAATATCAACGAAATGTTTCTGAGGAAACTAATTTATATCTCTCAAGTCTTATAACGATGGACAAATTTAGTTATCTGATAAAATGTTTCAAGGTTTCTTAAACGTGTTAGATAATTTAAATTACACATCAAGACATGATAAGATTGCTTTATTTATGGCTATAACTTCGTGTAATCTTAGCAGTTTAGTCTAGTTTCGTTAAAATATTTTGTACTTAATTGTAATATTTATAATTTTAATAACGATAATAGTCATAAAGAATTAAACGCACTTTCTTTGCAATATAATTCCATAACTCTCAAATTCTGAAAATAAGCTAAATATTTTTCTATATCTCTCTAAAATAATTGGTCAATAATTACTGGAAATTATTTAGCAATGTCAGCAAAAACGTAGATACAAAAAGTTTGTGATAAAGATAATCGCAAAAGTCCTTCTATTCGTTATATTACTATAAGATATAAAGATATAAGATAAACGTAATATATAGTTTATATTTTTATAAAAAAATGTTCTTTTTCTGTATCATATTTTGTTATATATCTGATATTACATTCTATTATTTTTTGTTTGTCTGTATTTCGAAGAATTGTTTATTTAAAAGAAAAATCTATTGTGATAACTATTCTTGTCATGACAGTTTTTATTTATGTAACAATCGTACATTTTCAAAAATAGACGTCAACAATTCTGTGAAATGTCATCTCTGAATATGTATACATATATCTGCATAGTAATTGAAAAATATTGTCATTTGTTATAATAGTACTAGAATAACAACGTGTAAATAATAAAAATTTTATGTTAAAATATCTTAAAAGGGAATGTATATGTATGCTACTTGTACAATGAGAACTACAAGACAGACATAGATTGCGCACAAAACCGAAATCTTATAGTCAATATGTCGTATTTGTTTTTCAGATATCCGATAAGGAAATGTAAACGCATAAGGAAACATACAAATTTCACTGCCATTTGCAGGCAGACACTTTTAGTTCGTGATATAATGCAATATTGATTAAATAGTATAATTTGCTATTGTATGGATCTTTTAAATATCAAAAATTTTTATTAACAAAATTTAATTTAATGTCCGAATCGACTTACAAATAATATATCTCAGATAGCAAAATGCAAACAGTATGCCAGCAATTGCCAGCAAATTCGATCATGACTTTAGAGCAGATTCCTATCCACTGTGTCCTCTTTAAGCTTAGTTTCTGCCATCATGACTTGCCAGGTATAATGTAACAACAGAAATGCAGCAAGAATGGTGCATACTTTGTCATCATGATGTGATATTGCAGAGCCTACTCGTTTTCTAATACATTTCTACCGATATTAGAAAAACTGCAAACTGTACTCAACTGTTGCTCCAATTCTACTAATATAAAAAAACTAATATAATATGCAATTCTACTAATATAATATGCAGCACAGTTTGAAATACATGCTCTTGGCAGATTTAGCTATCTGGGATATTAACTTATGTTAACATTAATTAACCTGTATAGACATTATAATTATGTCGACATTACAATTATAAATTTTTATCTACAGGAAGAAAGTAAGATATCGACCGTTGCATTTGTGCAAATTTTCGATGTTTCATTTAAAGCCTATCTTCAATTATTGACACAATACATGTAAATCTTAACGAATAAATAATTGTAACTCAAAAACTTAATAAGATGTGCAATTAATTTATGATACAATTTAAATAGACAAGATGTTATTTTTGTTATTTCTTCATGGATGCTGTTTTTTTTCTTTTATATCCGTTAAGTTTCTTGTATATTATTTCTTTTATATCCATTACAATTCTTGCATTATATTATGTTCTATATCCATTAAGTTTCTTGCATTATATTGTAATTATTCACTAAAATTTTTCTATAACTTTTTTATAACAAACTTGAAAAATCTGCAAATGTAAAGTAAAACGCGCTTAATTTGTTTTTTTAAACTTAAATAAGATAAATCAACGAAAATAATCTAGAAAAGTATGACTATATAAATGTTTAACTTTTTAACAAAATACTCTCTCTCTCATTCTTTTAACAATTAGTAAATTATTATCTATTATGCTATTTTGCAATTTACACTGGAATATATTCGTCATTGTCATGATTCTGATATATAAGTAATTCAAAAATTGTAAAGTATCAGTCATGATTATTCTAATAGAAAATACCTCATGTCATTTCTTCTTTGAAACAATTCGTATTTTCGTACGTATTACGAAAGAAGACATGCATGGTAGTTTATTGGTCCACAAAATAGTGATCACTAGAAGTATAGTTTAACTAACTAACACTGGAAACTCTTAATATAATAAACGTTTTATTCCAAGTCCAAATTCCACGTTGTCTTAAAAGGAACGTTTTCTCCACAAGAAAGCATGCCGCGTAAAAGAATTATAATCGGATTTTTTCTTGAATGATACTGTTGTAGTGTTCATCAGTCATTCTTACGAAGGTATCATTGTTGAGGAAATAAATTGGATCTTTAACCTGCAAAAATTATTATTCTTATAACTATCGCTTCTATTTTAAAGATTAGAACAGATAGGATAGGACTTGCCTTTTTAATATCAAAAGCATCTCGTTGGAGATCCTTCTTTTTCAGTTTAAATGTTCCTGTACACAAACAAAATAAATTATAACATTACAAATACAATCCGGCTTAAGACGTCAACAATAAATTTAGATTCGTTACCAGTCATTGGCAGTTCTGACAGAATACGAATGAAACGAGGTATGGCGTAGGCCGGCAAAACTTTCTTCAACTTTCCTACCAATCCTTTCAAGTCCAAGGAATTTTCTGGGTCGTATATAGCCACCATTCCTGCTTTTCCCTCGTTTCCAGGCACCTAAATGCATAATTATGCATGATAACAGATTTTCATCAATAACATTACCTTTAACTTTGAAACTGTTTGTAACAATTCAGAAACTTCTAGACTTCAGAAATTATCGATATGAATTGATACTTTATTATCTACATTTTTCTCATTGTCAGGCAAAATCGATTATTTTACGGGTAAATTGTAAATAATGACATTTACCTCGACACCATATACAGTTGCATCTTTGAGGCCTATCACATTACTTACGACGGCTTCCACTTCCGAGGTAGCAACATTTTCACCTCGCCACCTAATATTTCAATTTCAATAGTGATATGTATATGAATGATTTGCATGTAATAATGTAATTAGCCAAATTCTTATTTATTTGCTAATTTTATTCTAAAAAATATTCTAAAAATAATAATTTTTAAATTGGTATGATCTATATTAATTGCGTATTAAGAGTATTTACCTGAATGTATCACCAGTTCTGTCCTTAAAGTAAAAGTATCCAAGTTCGTCCATAACTAAAATATCACCTGTTTAGAGGGAAAATTTAATTAAATCTCTCTCTCTCTCATCTATATATATATATATATATATATATATATATATATAATTATTCCTAATGAATCATATAGACTGTGCTGTGTTTTATGTTATCACTGACCAGAATTGAAAACGCGATCGCCCTTCTTGAAGACATCACGTATAATCTTTTGCTCTGAGGCCTTCTTATCCGCGTAGCCGCTGAAGTCGTTTATCACTTTGTTTGGATTAATTTTGCCCACAAAAACGCCAGACTCACCTAAACAAATAATATAAAAATAATGTATAGTTATATGTATACTGTTTATCTTATCTGTATGTTTAACTGTAAAGTACTATCTGTGAATTTACCATTTTTAATTAGTATCATTTTTAATAAAAGTATCATTTTTAATAAAAGTATTTTAGCTAACAAAATTGTATGCTATAATATTATCCAATTATATTAGATAATTCATTCAACAAATTATGAAAGTGAGGCACAGTAGAAAATCTATTCATTTTAATTATTATACTGAAAATTAAATCCGCTGCATTAACGGAGGAAAAAAGAAAAAATTTTGTCTAGAATATTGAAATCTAAGTGTTTTTTATGACATAAAATTTCGATGATACGTACCAGGTTTACAAGGTATGCAGAATCCATCTAATCCTCTCAATAACTCCCCTGTTTCTTCATCAATTTTCAACAATGCAACAGGATATAAACTACTAGCATATCTTGGTATGAAACCAACAGCACCAATTTTATTGTCAATGTTGACTGAAAATTAATAATATATTATATAAATATTTCTGAAAATAACTACACACTTGACAATTGTAAAATGCCAACAGTTATTACTAATTATTGTGAATAATTATTTATTAAAAGAAACTTAAGCACACATTAGCAATTCCCGTAAAGATAAATTTATTATTTACGCAGAAGAAAATTTATTATTTATGTTCAAAATTTATTGTATTTAAGACATAGATTTAATAAAAACTTCTTTTTTTAAATTAACTGAAAGGTCAAGTAGATGAGTTACCGAGATTTGAGTTTCCTTCAGTGGCTCCATAAAATTCGCCTATTTGCTTCACGCCAAATCTTTTAACAAAAGATTCCCAAATTTGCGGCCTCAGACCATTTCCGAACATTAGACGCACTTTATGCTTCGTATCATGCTCGCTTGGTGGGACTGTAAGAAGAAAACGGCAGAGCTCTCCAATATATTGCGCTACCTAAAATAAAAATATAATTTTTTATTATTAAAGTAATTAAAGTAAAGTAAAGTTTGTACGACGTGAATTCTTGGTTAAACAACAGTCAATTCTGTTGTCCTTTCATCATTATATTTATAAAAGTAAAAATTCTTTGACATAAAACAATTGATCATGATCTCATTGATGATTAAAAACGATAACACCATGGAAGTCAGTTCTCTCCTTTGTTTAGAAAGTTACGAAAGGACTACAACAATATTAGATATGATAAGATATAAATATTAGAAAACATGTAAAGATTCAAGATATATTTAACGAATATTTTTCAACGTAGATCTTTCCTACAGGAAACATTCGAAAAAGAATCAAATTTCACGCAATTTTTTGTGTATATCTCTTGCACTGAACTGTGACTTTCTAAAAATTAGAGAACTATAAAATTATATAAAAAATAGAGTGATCTTACAGTACATTCGTAATGAACGCAATCCGACCAATAATTGGATGCACTAAATTTTTTACGAAGTACGACAGTGACGCCTCCAATGAGTGCTTGACCAGCTCCAAGTATGCCACCTGCAGTATGATAAAGAGGCAGAGGATTGTAAATTCGATCATCCGAGTGTAGATTAAGCATTGAGTTCACGCCACATGTCATTAACATGTACCTGAAAACGCAAAAACAGTATACGCAAATTATTAACAATTTTTATTTCTCTATTTGAAACAATACGCACAAAGAAGTGCAGAAAAATATTTTATGCTAACAGATTGATTTTTGATAACATTAGAAAATACAAAATGTTTATGAGTCAATATATATATTATTAATAATAAGATTATATATAAGTACTGTTTTCCTATTTAAGCCTCAATACTTACAATTAGTGAGAATTTTAAGCAGAATTTATAGTAGGTTTTAAGATATTTATTCTTAGTCTGGCGATAATTCTAATTGAAGTTTATTAACGTAGTGTCTAATCAGAGTTTATTAGAGTTTATTAAAGTAGGCACGCAGCTAGATGAACTTCAACCGTCGAGACATGGCTAAGTATAAAGAACTAAAAAAGTGAGAGAAAGATAAAAAATTGTATACTATTAATTTCTTATTATCATTCTCATAACAATAGAAATACATAGTCAATAAACGAGAAACGTAAATTAAGAATACATTTAATTTTATAAATAGTTGATCTAAAAAACGAATTACTCATTTACTGGTCATTACTATTACAATTATCATATATGTATACGTCGCATTTCTGAAAAGTTCGTATATTCAATAGTGCATTAAAGATTTTTCGTGCATAACTAATCAGTCTATGAGATCTCACCTCAAATTATTGATAACAGCAGCTTTTGGCATTCCCGTCGTACCAGACGTATAAATATAAATTAATTTGTCCCGGGGACTGGTATGGTCAAGTTGGACGATGAGAGGTCCAGAGTCAATACTGCTGATTTTTTTGTTAACGTCGACCGCACCTTCCAAAATCGGCGTGTTCGCCAACTCCGACCATTGATAAAGCTCAACATCAGGTATTTTATCCTTGATGTCACGGATCGCTGTACACGATATGCTTCAATAATATTTGCAATGCAAACGAGAAATTTAGATTTTTTCCATTCATATAATAGAAAGTGCACTTAGAAAGTGTATTCGCCGGAGAAAATTCAGTAGTCACGGTCAATATATTTATATGATTAAGAGTATGGATATTGACATCGATATGTGTGTATGTGAGTGTGTATTCTACTAAAATGTGCAAGGTACGCGGAAGTCTATGTCAATATTAGAAAAGTTAACGGTTCTTAACTGTACAGTTATGCAGTTACAAAATCTTTTAAAAATGCATTAATAGTTTTAATTGGTCAAAAGTAATTGAGAATCAATATCAGTTTTACTGTAAAACGCAATCGCTTTATTTTCACGTATTCTTCACAGACGAAATATAAGACAATAATTATTTGTCGTGTGGCAGATGTAATAGAATTGTCAGTTAGAGAATCTTAATATTAATATTATTAATTCTCCATTATTAATATTACTTATACGGGGTGTCCGAGAAGTCACGACCCGATTCAAAGGTGGAGGTACATTAGGTCAAACGAAAAAGAAAAATCATGTATCATTTTGCAAAATTCATTAATTTTAATTAATTACTCAATAACTATTGCGAATTTTGCAAAATGGTACATGATTTTTCTTTTTCGTTTGACTTAATCTACCTCCACCTTTGAGTCGGGTCGTGACTTCTCGAACACCCTGTATACTATGTATATAATGTAATATATTCTTTTTTATACAGCAATAAATGATAACATCTCATGCATATATTTTTTAAAAATAAAACTGTTCATAAAATGAGAGGAAAGACTGCAGATATGTGAAGCAATATATTTTGTATAGTATAATTTTTATTCTTATAATATATTATATAATTCATATAATTATAACAATTTTGTATAGTATAATTTTTATTCTTATCATATATTATATAATTCATATAATTATATCTTTTTAAAATTATATATTATTATCTTTTTTCTAATTTGTGAATTAATTGTGAATGGTGTAATTGTGAAAATTTAATGATGATTTAATGATAACGATATATTTACAAATTAAGGAAAATTAAATAAAAGCTAATAGAAATTAATAATATAATATACTTATAAATAAAACTGCTATTTTTCTATTAATTAGTTTTTAATTTTCTATTAATTTTTAAAATTACAAATAGCTATTTGTAATTTGGAGAACTCACCGTCCTTAAGTTCCGACCCGAAAATGACAGCTTTACAGCCGGCAGCGTTAATGCTGTGCAGAAGTACATCACGACGAAGATTCGTGTTGATTAAAGCCGCTACGTAACCAGCTTTGCTAAGACCCAACCAGGTAGCAATATATTCAGGACGATTCTCCATAAAGACAGCTACACTATCAAACTGAGAAAATGGCCTGGTGCGGAAGTAACGTCCTATGCGATTGCTGTAGTCTTCCAACTGCATGCCATTTATACGTAAAAGATTATTATTATGCGCGCATGTAATACTCCAAAACTATATAATCAAGGATTTAATCAGTTGTTTTTCCATTTTACCAATAACGTAAATTGTGAATAATTAATAACTCAAGCTCGTTATTTGCAAAGCAGTATAAAAAAAGTAAGGGCCAATGATCGAGAGTATAAAGTTGTTGTGAAAGCAATATATTACTCTTAAAAAAGAAACAAAGTAACACAAAGCAACAATAAATTGTAAAATTCGTAACATCTCTTAATTACTTAATTTCTTATTTTTGTAACACATTGTTAATTCAAAAGGTACATTCAATGTATTTGTAAACTAATATTCCTGCGCATAAAACTTGACGAACTTAATAATTTCACAAACATTGTCTTAGTGATTTCTTTTTCCAAAAAAATAAATATAGTTATAGCAAAAAATTGCTATAACTATATGCACTTATATGTACATACTGCAGTTGTAATAACTGCCATCAGTTAATTAAATCTAATAGACTCGCCTTGACAATCATCGACGCAAGTGCTAAATGCGCAGTGCAGTACAAATGTACGAATACAAACGGTCTATGCGTCAGATATTACCTGTTCATATGTCCATTCTTTGTCCTCGAAGATGTAAGCGATTTTATTCGGATGAGCTGCCGCATACTTTGAGAAAACCTTTGCGACGGTATATTCACGTTTTTCCCACCACCAAAGAAGTAAGTTAACTTGAAAAAATCGAAAAGCACCCCTACACAAAACAAAAAATTCGAAATCAACCTAAATTATTAATGTGATTTATAAAATATCTATAAAACATTTCAACTATTTATCATTTTTATATATGTTTATCAATAGCATCCTTCCTTCTTAATCGAGACAAATACATTAATCAAATTCTATTGGCAAATTAAATATCAAAAATTTTAAATTAGTATACAAAGACATTTTATATATTTATTATTGTTATGTAGAAGTTTTAAAATTATTTTCATGATAAATAAATGTATAATAGTATTATTTTTTGCTCTTTTTCTAATTGCAAAATAAAATTAAACAAAATGCATATTAAAAACAAATAATTGAATAATAAAATGAACAATTAAAATAATTATTAAAAAATTTATATATACTTATAATACATCTTAAAAAAATAAGAGTTAAAAAGAATTTATCAGGATGAATTATATCAATTTTTGGTTTTATAAAACCAAAATACAAAACAAGATTTCAAGTTTCAAAAGCTAGCATATGTTTTTTAAATTGATAATACATTCTTCGTTCTTGGTCCCCTCACGTAATGCCTTTTTCTATCGCAATTGGTTAATATTGCCATACG
Organism: Aphaenogaster ashmeadi; assembly: GCA_003063805.1. NCBI lineage: Eukaryota > Metazoa > Arthropoda > Insecta > Hymenoptera > Formicidae > Aphaenogaster > Aphaenogaster ashmeadi. The sequence goes on along the minus strand of NJRQ01000043.1, from coordinate 10,684 downwards.
ACTCGCGCGTGATGTATGTCACGCAAACGCAACTGCTCTATTGTCGCTCATTTAACACCTGGCAAAATATCAAAAATGTGATTTTGTTGTCGTGATTTTTGCGAAAAATATCTTTAAATAAAACTGTATCTGTTAATTTAATGTAATCATGTGTAAGTACTGCTAATTGATTGAATGTTATCTTCACTGATATAACATTGTTGGAAAAAAGTTAAAGTAAAGACTAATTTAGTACCACTAGATGATAATTTTTTACATCTACAAGTTAATTGATTTAAATCGTGACCTCTTGTTATCGAGAATGTAAATTGCGTGCTATATAATTAATTATAATTAACTGATACTTTAAATAATATGTATATTTTTTAAATTCTAATTGTATATTGTAAAAAGAATGATAGAGAGAAAGAGATTTTTAAATTGAAAATTGCAGGTGTGCTATGTTATTATAAAACAAAATTCTCTCTTCAAATTGAGATTACTATATAGGAAGCGGACATTGATAACTCGCTGCTTAAATTACGAATGTAAAAATTGATAAGAGATAAATAAAAGTATCCGTTGGGTCATATATACAGTTATGTGCAAAATAACAGCACCGGCTTAAAAAAGGAATCCCAAATTTTTATGTTTCCTCCACCATGCTTAACTATTTTGGCTGTTTATTTAAGATTAAATTCTGACTTTTGTAATTATATAAAAATAAAAAAAAAATAAAAGTGGTTCAGTAAAAAAATGGAAAAATTTATGAAACTTCAAATGCTTATAACACAGTTAATACTTGGTATCGAGGTGCTTAAAAAACGAAAATGAAGCTTGAAGTCTGTATTTTGAGAAACTTATAATGCCAATTGCGTGGGATGAATAGTTTTTCAATGGCGGATAACAGAGTGGGAGGAAGGACGTGTTTCTGAGGTAATTCTAAAATAAAAATTCTAATACAAAAATGTCGAGGCTATAATATTTTTCAAATTATAAACGATTAAAGTTGACGAATTGTAGAGGCTAACGTTCGCGCGCTCAGGCATGGTACAACGCACAGTGGTAAACAGGGACATTCGTCGTCCTTTTTTTTTATATGTATGTAATATGTATCATTACTGAGATTACATACGTATGCAATAATAACAAGATTCTTCTATTCTACCATTTGAATAAGTTTTTATTCTTTGTATTTGCAGATAAGTATTTTTAGAACAGAAATGGGATGGGATGGAAAAAAGAAATTCATTTCATAATTCTGGAATTTAAAGAGAATTCTTTCTGGATTCTCTTTGCTATCTGGGAATACATTTTTTATGAGAAGCAAGCTGTCACATTTAACATTTCTTTAGATTTAGAAATTTACACTGCTGATTTCATGTCTTATATGTATAAATTCATGCATATATGTGTATATATATAAATAGGGACAGGCACCCTAATTCGGGACAATTCTGTTCTAATGCGTAAAATTTTGCGACCGAATTTTGATGTAAATTAATTCTGATTTTTGCATTACGCCTTCTAATAACCCCGTTTTCCATAAAAAATTAATAACGTAGAATTTTTTATCCAAACGCCCGTGATTGCGACAGAAAGTGAAAAGTTTGAGACACCCAAATACAGTTAATTTCAGAAACGCTGCTAAAAGGTTTCTCGTATGGAAGTGCCGTTTGTCGGAGCGTACTGCTTTTTTAATATATGATAACTCAGTATCTCCCGAACACATAAAAAGCTTTTTATAAGATTCTCGCCTGTGCAAAAGCAAATTAAAATTTTTACCATCCGGAAGTGGAATGGTGTTCGGGAGATACTGAGTTATCATATATTAAAAAAGCAATACGCTCTGACATATTTCAGATATTTGAAATATTTTTGTGCAGTGCTACTATTTTGTGCACATAACTGTAGCATAGTGTGACCGTATCTGATAACCCTTCATTGATTATTCTTATTGATTTACGTCTATCTTGAAAGCTTTATGATTGCTCTTATGTGATACATTTCATATAGCATACTGTTCAAATACATTGAACAGTAATTATTAACATAATGATAAATCACTTTGTTTACTTCGTGGAAAGAACGAGGAAAAGTATCAACAAAATATTTTTAGAATTCCTATGACAGAAAGTCTACAGAAAGAAAGAAAATAAAGTACGTAATATATATGTATTGATATATTGTCGAGAACTCGCATTCTTTACTGAACTCTAGTGTTCCTTATTGTTTACTGTTTCTCCTCTTGAGCTGCTCTCCTATTACTTTACATATATGTAACTATGTGATGCGTACAGAGAAAAAGTTTTATCGACATAAATATACTAGCTGATTCCTCTTAAGATTAAATAAATTCCAATAAAAAACGTCAATTTATACATAATAATCAACAAATTAAATCGGCTTATTAAGGTAAACGTCCCAATGACCGGACATGAACCTATATCCGGACACTTACACAAAAACTTGTTATTATTAATCTCAAATGCTTCTGTGTAATTTTTAAATATTTAAAGATTACAATTAAATTTTAATATTATAATAAAAAAAGCATTTGAGATTAATAATAACAAGTTTTTGTGTAAGTGTTCGGTCATTGGGACGTTTACCTTACTAGAGAAACATTAAATCTTGGCCATTTCGATTACTTTGCAGTCATGTGTCAATAAATAATTTTATCTATAAAATAGTACATTTATTGCCAATTAAAATTATAATTTCAAATAATAATATAAATAATAAAAAATATATAACAAATGTGCAGTTACATTTATCAATAACAAGTTTAATTTTCATTATTAATATCGCTAATAACAACAACCGAAAATTTCAATTAAGAAAAAACCTACTCAACATAACAAAGCAAAAGATTGTTAAAATAATCTTTCTATACATTCGGCATGTTTACAATTTGAAAGCAAAAATCAGAAATACAGGGTGGTAACAGAGTGTACCTACATTTATTTATTTTTCGCAACATGAGAGTGTTAAGTTAACCCTTTGTAAATCTTAATCGCTTTCAACATCATTATATGAAATGCGTATGAGCGTGAATTGCTTTCGTAATGCGATCTTTGTACTGGTTGACACGTAATATTCCGCGCGACCGATGTACTACACATAATATACATCATTGAGACTAAAGCAATTCGAGACTGGCCATTCCGTATGTCATACTCATAATAATCGCGTACATAATAATCGTTACTGGAATTTCGTCCATTTATTCTTGTAAAAAGTAATTTAAAAGGGATAATTAAAGCGAAAAAACTTAAAAATAATACAATTAATATTGTATTTTGTTTATTGTAATTTTTTAAATATATTTTACACACAGATATTTTTCTGTGTGATTTGATATTGAGAAGCATATACTTGCAAGTCTAATAAAAGCCTAATAATATTTTTTAAAAAAAGCAAGTTCACTTCCTAATAATAATGTATGCATGTAGCTATAACTTATAGCATTCTTTGAAATTAATACGAGTTTTGATTTACCCATCAGAATATGAGATTCATGAGATTTGAAAAAATTTTTATTCAACAGGTATTTTTATTTAACAGGTAGTGACTATTTTTTACTTGGCAATTTTGCAACATGCGAATAACTGCTCACGTTATAAATATGTAATACTTCTAAGATTTAACATATTCGATCTTCGAGTGTTTTATCTCTTAACACTTCGAACTTTGTTATTCAACAAAGAAGATAAAAAACATGCATTAAATCACTATTTATAAGACTAGCAAAAAGCACATAAAAGTAGACATTGTACAAATCTTATAATCAAAGATTATGAAACACTGAGATATAACTATGGAGGAGGCACTCGATGCTACGCCTGTAGGCGGAAAGCGTGCCTGAGACAGATAGATAAGAAGGGATCCCTCTCTTTGTCTAATGGCCGCCACGCATGCGCATATCACTCGCAGGACAAGCTGGACCAAAAGTTAGT
>NJRQ01000042.1:876758-890827 GCA_003063805.1 Aphaenogaster ashmeadi | reverse complement strand
GTATATAAGATCGAATGCAATGAATGTGACTCCGTATATATCGGGCAGACTAAGAGACATGTTGGAACACGGATGAAAGAACACCAACGGGATATTACGAAAAATGCGAGTAATCATTCTGTTATCAGTCAGCATAGAATATCGTTTGGACATGAATTTAATTGGGCTGAACCTGTTATATTGCATAAAGAGGTAGTTACAAGAAAGCGAGAGATCGCTGAAACATTTTTTATTAAACAACATGACCACACTATTAATTTACAAAGGGATACTAACAATTTGACCGCTATTTATGACAAAATAATTAAATCTATATAGTTTGTAAGGTATTTATTTTATATGACTTTGTAGTGATGACTTTTGATGTTTGTTTTAAATTCCTTTTATTAACGTTAGCATTATAATATGTCTCGATGTGAATAGACGTTAGTTGGCCTCTATGACATATAACTCACATACGACTTCTTATTTATATTTTTGACACATATAAGTATCTGTAAGTTGCAACATTTTTATCTTTGTATATTGCGTATTTGTGGCATTTATTGCTCATAATCTGTCATCTTGTTTTTTAGATGACTTTTTTGGGTAAATGTCATAGACTTATGTACTTATTTAATCCACTGTATCAACGCACTTGAAAAGGACCAAATCCCATGGTCGAAATGTAGTGCCTCTTTGTATAATACATCTGGCCAGTCAGGTCGAATTAAATGAACAATTTTGTTTTCTTTTATCTATTTACTGGCGAAGAAAAGATTTTATTCATTATACAGGAAGTTTCGGAACTAGTAACGCGATCGAAAGTAAAAACGACAGATCGCGATCTGCATCGAGCGATCGGCACCGATTTCTTTTTGTGAATAATATTTGTTACTCGTGTTGTGTACTTTTTGCGTTTGTCGAGTTTGTGTAGCTCGAGAGCGGATGACGCGGTGAAAGAAATACCGGTTCCGGTGGACGCTTCCGGTTAACCTCGACAGCGGTCCGGCTACAGTACCGCTACGCGATACGATACGATATCGTTGTATCGATTACCTAACGATAAAAAATGTCTGCCTGCTATACGAAAGTACCCGTGCAAATTAATGGAGTCTTTTTTGTTTTTTGTCGAAAATTACACTCATACACACATGCTTATTTCAAGAAATTTTTAAGGATATATACGAATTTCTCAAGCTTTGGGAAAACTCTACCGTTGACAAAGTGTAACTTAACTTGTCGATTGCAAATGGTTGAGTTGCGGACAAGCTATTTTCGACGCAACTTCGTAGCGTAGATATTTCGACAAAAGTCGCGCGAATTATTACTATACGTGGTGTTAAAGACTCATTGACATCACGTAAAACACGTAAAGATTCGTACACGTGTGTTCTCTTAGTCGTCTCGTCGTCAGAGGAAATGGCTTTATGTGTAATGTGTATGCATGCGCTTGTGAACAACGAAAACTTGTTAGTGTTATCTATATTGACATACATCGATAGGATGACTAATTGTAAGCCTCACCATTTCTTTTCTTTTAAATCTGATTTCAATCTTCCTTTCTTTTTATTTAAATTCCAAAATATTTTATCACGATGCTTTTCTTGTGTAAATGTGGCTTTTCAAATGTCCTAAGTAAACCTATACAAAGAGTTTGGTATTTAGTATGTTCGTTTCTCGCTAAATACTTGTAAAAGAAGAACAGAGTCGAAATTTGTCGAGGAATCCAATGACAAAGTAGGTGACGAAGTCGCGTCTCGCGCAAAGAGCAACGCTTTACTGAACGACGTAACGGGGCATAATTCCCTGCGTGCGTTTTTGCGCGCGGTATGCTTACGCGCTATTCCGCGGGACGACAGGCGTGCATTTATGGCGTGCAATTAGCCGGGGATAACGTTTATTTTTGTTTTTTTTCTTTGCTCTTTTTTCTCTCATTTTCTTTTTTATCTTTCTCCGTTCCGAACGTTCCAGACGAAACTAGATTGATCGCGAAGAGAAACATCTGGCCGGTAGTTTTACACGCCACAATCGATACAATTAGCCATCATTTATGTTTCTGGTCGTTCCTCGTTTCATGGTCCACAAAAGAGAGTCCACGGAAGTGTTCCGGACGTACTTTATGCGTTTAAAACTTTTACACGCATAGAAAACGAAATAGAGAAAGTAGTAGATCGCACTGCTGTAAGCGAACGCATTGATGAAGAAGAGTAAATTTTCAGTTCGCGTCTGACTCGTCGAAGGTTGACTCGTACCTAGGTTGAATGTATACGCGGTTGATATCGAGCGTATCGGCGCCTAACTGTGTATTTGAAATTTGAAAGATACGTATAAAAGGATTTGTATCTTAAAAACCTCTCTAGAATATACCCGAAACCGATTAAAATTCGAGAGAGGGGCTTGGACAAGGATCTTCGAGAAATTTGTCGAGTTAGATAACGTGATGATTAATAATAAGCGATAAGCAACAATGGTTTTGTATAGCGAACGCCGCATTATCACCAGTCAATTTTTATCTTTAGCTCGCGTAGAACGTCCAAGCTTTTCAATGGCGATTCACAAATATTGCTCCATCGATCGAAATCGTTCAGCTGCGTCAGCACAGAGATTATCGATCGGGAATTACGCGTTTCGATTCTTAATCGCGGTCTAATTAATATAATATACATAATACCGCGGGGATCGGACCAAAGTTAAGAGATAGAAATTGAAAGGATTATAATTGCGAGACGGGTCGAAAGTTGAAAAAGGCCGCTCGCGCGCGCTCGGTCTTCATCCTACTTTAAGACAATTACGTCGGTAAAACGCGACCGGTAATTAACACGATCGTACATGGACACGCGTTACATCGGCACGACGTTAGAATGTTTCCAGTCGCACGTCACTGGCTCCCCGGTTGGATTCGTCCCAAGTCCCAGCAAAACTCCCACGTGAGTATACGTATACTCGTACAATGTGGTCGGTAGGCAAGAAAAGGCACGATGCACGCTGTTATTAGCAGCGCACTTTATTCGGCTTCTCTTCTCGATATGCCGGATACGCGACACGTGTTCGAAATCCGCTATGGTGGAAGTGCGTCATCTGCATCACGAAAAAGTACGCGCGCGTGCACACATTTATATGAATTTCCGAAGTCGCGCACTTGTTTTAAATTCTCTGTCTTCGTGTGAGTAGCGAATATAGTACGGTGAATTACGAGATTTTATCTCTATTTAATTTGAAACTAGTTCTTACAATTGGTTGTTGGTTCTACAGAATTTTTTTGCTTAATTTCGCGATTCGGTCCATAAGACCGTCCATGCGAGAAATTACAACCGTTCCTTTTGGGATTCAAGTCCCTTTAGACTGATATCAATTTGACAGTCGTGATTCTCATTAATTTGCGCTTCGTCTGGATTTTTTGAATAATTTCTCGCTGGAAAAGTAGAGAGCTGTATTGTCATAAGACGAAGTGCCAAGATCTCGCGAGAAAGTAGCTCGTAGATGTAGATTGTAGAGAAACGTGGAAGGAGATCACTAGGATGACTCGGATGAATTCGTCTAGGTCTACACTTGTCTCCGTCTGCACTTCCCTCTGCAGAATTGTCTTGTGGATTCGCAATTCCGAGTTAAATTTACGCTTAAAATTACGCGGCTCCAACGCGGCTTTGGCAATTTCGTTCGACAATTTACAGAAATTAACGGGAGATTAGATCTTATTGGCGTATTCACCATTCACCGAAGGCGTGGCAATCGCTATTGTGACAACGCTCTCGTCGCGATAATCTCTAAATGGACTGACCTGCAAATACTTTAGCACGTGGATTAAGCGATTTTTATGCTGTCGGACACAAACATTTGTATATTTTACGATATAATTTTCACCGAAAGCATTACTACTTCTATCGCCCGGTTTCGTGAAAATATTGACAAATCAAATGTTGTTTGTCAAACGTTGTTTAAAACAAAGTAGTTTGCCAAAAAATTTTTTCTTATGGATTTAATTGTTATATAAAAGAGAAAAACATGCGACGACGCGTGAAAAATGCATGTGTCATACAGGTGATAAGAACGACGTCATTGTTGTTGATGCGCGCGGCATTATCTCGACATCGTCATAATTTAAAGCAGTGCAAAACTTGCGAAAGGCATACTGGGTAAGCAGCGAGATTTGACACGAGATGAGTCGCACTCATATTTCGCGAATAATTCTCCATCGGCGAAAGTCAAAGTATTTAAAGAGTATATATGTAATATTTACACTTTGAGAGCAACGTTGCGTCAAACGCAAGAGCAATGTTGCGTCTTTTCTTCAGCTCGTGCTCTATTTATCTGTTCTATACACGTTGCAATCTTATGTAAATCAAAATCACTTTACGTTATCACGCCCGATATTGGTGCTATTTCTCACAACGAACTCGGCACACATAATTTCCACTGGAGTTACATAATTTCGAGTATTTTTCTATATTGGTAAAAGAATGTACGATATGTATACGTAGAAATCCTCGATTTTATTAAAAGATTGCAGATTGCAGACTCAATACCTTATTAATGATTTGAGAGTGGAGAGTAACGTTATAAAAATGTATAAGAATTAGTAACGTTTGTGGGAATAATAAAGAAGTAGTATCAGCCATGATTACGTGATGTTTCGTTATAATTTTAATACTCATAACCCATAGATTGAGACGGCTGTGCCGATTTCACGCGTGAAGGTTGTGATTGCTCTATATTAATTTTACATAAAAGATTTTCCTAGATTAGCGCGTTTCCTGTAACACCACTTTCTCGGCATCTTTCACACGATTTGTCGCTATCTAATTCACCTTTTCAAATGTCTCGCGTCTGGTTTCCACCCAATATACGTATACTTTTTGAAATTGTGTTACACATGTGACGCTAATTATCGTGTTTCCTATATTCCCATCGTCGCTCCTTCGATATCAATAATGTCGTAACGCTGTCTGCGGTTTCCGCTATCATTATTACCCATGCGGTAAACCCATGTTTAGTCTACTGAAAATGGAAAATGGCAAAAAAGTATAGGGATATACATATATATTTCAACGAATGCGACCTTCGACTGCACCCTCGTGGTGCAGGTCAAAGGTCTTAAAAATTTTGCAAAACGTCCGTACGACTTAATATAACATTTACCTGCATATGGAAATGTACGCAATCCCCAGAGTTTCAATTCTTTCTATTGTCACGATCGACTCTTATCGCAAGATGTACGTACTGTGTCTTTGATGATAACGTAACGTAACGCTTGCTTAGCATAAAACAGCTTGATTTATTCTGGTTATTTATACCGCATACGCATGATAAGGGCTTTTAGAAAAGATAGATATACTTTGTTTAATAACTTGTGAATATCTAATCTAATGTTCTTTTTTCAACATTATCATATTTAAATATTCTCATTTCTATTAACACATTTGCAATTATTTTACTATAATTATTTTTTTTATTCCAAATGAAGATATGTGCACTTGGTTGATTATAAAATTTATGTTTGTCATTAATGCAAACTACGCCATAAATTTGATAAACTTTCAACTGGAGAGACAATATGCGTTCAAACTCGTCTCGCTTCTCAAAGGAGGATGCGAATGTATGCGTCTCTCTCTCTCTCTCTCTCTCTCTCTCTCTCTCTCTGCCCCCTCCCTTTCCTTTTCTCCCCGTTTGAATCACTTTACATTACTATACGTATCGACACATGCAATCGGAATGATTTGATGATTCGGCGCGAGGTATACGTACGATGCACGTGTAATTCTCGTTACCCGCGACGCAGGCGAACGAACCGGCAAGCGAGAGCGGAGAGGCAAGAGATAGCAGAGTGGCTTAGGAGTGGCGGGCTAAATATAATCTGTAGATCAGAAAACACGCATACAAACTGCGTAATCCCCCGCCTAGAAACACGTTTAGTCGCCTTAAAACTATCCACTGCTCGCTACCATTCGTTTTGGGGTTACACCGGTGCATATGCCAGTTCTCTCTCTCTCTCTCTCTCTCTCTCCCTCCCTCCCCCCCTCCCCCGTGTGGACTTTGCGCGTTTCCGCACTCGTTCCCGCAAGCGCGACAAGCGGTCCGCGACTACTGCAGTGACTTCGGTGCAACGCTCATGCACGTATGCGCGTTTTACGCGCGTAGCACGAGCGACACGCGCCTCCGATTACGCGCAGGGTTTATGTGCACCTGCAAACACATCAACGGCGACGAGTTTCAATTACCATAGTGTTATCGCGTAAATTCGAAAGATTCTGTGTCTTATCCGTGATCGTTGCAGCGATTGAGAGGCATTTGAAATCGGTAGGAGAATTCAGATGTCTTATATACGAAGGGAGGTACACATAACAAAACGAAACGAAACGAAACTTTAATTAGTTCTCTTTTATGGTGTTTAGATTTTTAAGTGCAGTATTGTCCCGTATTATTCTGTATGTGCGTTATTTGCCGAAGAAAGCGTGTAGCGAAGCTCTCGCGTGTCTAGTGTGTGCCGCTTTCGTGTCTTTTAGTATCGAATTTTCACACCCGACGAAGACGATCGACGACACCGACATATAGGATTTCAACGACAAACCTTGACATTTCTTAATCGTATGCGACGAAATGTGAAACTTATTGAAATCAGTTCGATCGATTATCAGTCGGTATGTGGAATGATAACTTGCGTGAAAGTTAGAATATATGTAGTTTATTTAGGAGATTTAGTTTATTTGGTCTCGGTAATGTATGCCAAACTACATTATAGTATATCTTGTATCGCATACTTGACTTGTCTAATATTACATTACATCTCTACACCCCCTGCCATATTACAACTTGTGTCTTTATTGTATAAGATGTGTATTTACCGTCATATATCTTATTTTTAATGCTGCCAAATGGTAAAATTACAGTTAAAATTATATGACAATTTAAAAATTAAAATGACAAGTTGGCGAGGGATTAATTCCCTAGTAGCACAACTTATTGGTGCAATATTGGCTAGCAATATATATCCAATTTTTCCCATATTGGTCCAATATTGTAAAGTAGACGCTGTCTGTTTTTTAGCTAATATTGAATTCTAATATTGGACCAATATATTAATTTCATCTTTTACCAAGATTGGCTAACAATATATATCCAATTTTTTATATTGGGTGTGAATTGATTCCCAATATTGGTCCAACACGCCTCCTCTTATTTAGCCGATATTGGTTAATCATATAATTGTACTTTCCAAGTAAGATTTCTTTACTTTCATCTTAGAATCCACTTTTGGGGACTCTCCTTTAAAGAATCATATTATTAGAACATGAGTGAATAATCTCATAATGCTGCGTCTTATATTCCATCTTGTATGGTTTTTTACTCACGAGAAATACGAGAAGTCCGCGTCCATCTGGTAGCGGTGCCGCGTACTGTTCATGGGGAAATCTTGCTTGGCCAATGCACTTCCAATGTAAACGCAATACCGTGTAAGTATTGGCAGCACATTTACATTTATTTTGTAACCAACATTGGTGTCATCGTGGGCGCTGCATATTGGCAGTGCACTTACATTTTGTTAACAACCAATATTGGCCTTGCATTGGCCCATATTGGCCAAGACATTCCCAATATAACCAATATTTGGCCAATATGAGCCAATTGCCAATATTCTGTGCTACTAGGGTTTTGGTCTGTAAGGTTTCTATTTTCGTGATAACCGCGTTGCTTATTCGAGCAACAGTGGGAATGCCGACGTGGCCTCAATTTTTACAACTTTGTAGAGCGGAATGCAAAGCGCGATCGTATCGTGTCTAGAGTTTTCGTGTCAAAGAAATATAAGAGTACAAATCTCTCCTGTCTCATATGAGAGGTTTAGGTATGACAAAAGTATTTTGTTAGGTATCGGCAAGAACCTAACCCCCCCCCCCTCCCTAAAGAAAAGGAAACAAAAAAGAAAGAGAAATAGATGTGTAATCTGTCGTTCTGTAATCAATGGTTACTTTCTTCCGATTGCTACGAGAGCAAGGGGAACGTAAATCAAAAGTGCAGAAGAGTGTGACTAAAAAAAAAGTTACAATTACTGTCGCGAGAATGAAGGCCAACGCAGGACGATCTCTGTAACACAGAACGTAACGATCGCTTTGTTCCGACGCGCGTAATAATATCGCGCGTACGTCGATAGGAGGAGGAGGAGGAGGGAGAGAAACGAAAGGGGGGAGGGGATCGGAATCTTAGCTAATTCGAGATCGGATGGATGATACTTGGGATCGAAAACGAAGCGTGCGCCCGCGAATGGTTGTGCGACAAGCGGTATGCACGGATGACATTAATTGTTCACCGCGGTTGTATAACGTGGCTTCCAGGCCGCCTCCGATCCGACAGTTATCGCCGGAGCGTCGTCGCTCCGATACGAACGTTGCGAAAAGTTTCGCGATATTTCGCCGTCGACATCGTTCGAAGGTGTCGTTCGAAAACTCGTAAATCCGAGAATGCGGATCCCAATCGTGCGGAAATTATTCACGGTCGTCGTCGATGACAAGCTCTCAACTTTCAGTCAATTACTTTCGGAAGTCAAATCGTTGGAGCCAATTACTTGAGTGAAGACTCGAGTAATCATTATCGCGATTGTTATTATACCTACGTCGAAGAATGCTCGTAACGCCCGTGACGCTAGTAACACAATTAAAATAGAATATTCAATTTATCGAAAAGAATTTCGTGCTTCCGCTTGTAAAACAGAACGCAGGCACGCGCGCTTCCTTGTTTTCCAACGTCTGTTCCGTTATTAGAGACGACGCGACGATCGAAATATCGGTCTTTCTTTCTATCTATCTATCTATCTATCTGCGAGCTACGAGCTACGATGTCGTCGAAGGCGCGAGCGTGAATTCTCGCACTCCCGTCGCGTCGTCGTCGCTTCGGGACGCGGACGGTGCGGCATATCGCTTTTTGCCCGCTACGCAAAATTGACGCCGATCTTCAGCTTCGACCGGCCCTCGCGCGCTATCGCCGCTATCCAGTGCGCGACGTGACGCCGATTGGCGATTGCCGTTGCCGAATGCCGAGTTGCCGTTGCCTTGCCGTTGCCTTGCCGTTGCCGCTGGCGCGCGCGTGATACGCAACGAGAGCGTGAAGAGAGCAACGATAGAAAAAACAAACAACGACTAAATAACTATACTCGAAGGAAATTGGAACGTGATACTTGGCACCTGTTAGACTCGCGTCCGTCATACGGCTCCGCGTAATTACGTAATACGTAATACACGGACGGTGGCGGCTTTCGTTGTTCGTCGTTCGTCGTTCGTCGTTCGTTTGGATTCGTGAAGGCTCGCGCGCGCGCGTGATCGTGCCGTCATCCATCCGTATTCCGTTCTTCCGTGCTCGACGTGCTCAACGTCGTGCTCGAATAAAACGTATTATACGTACGTATTATATATATACGAACATTTGTGGGCATACGCGTATGTATGCGCGTGCTTATAATCCTCGTACGAGCGGACGAGCGGACAAATGCGACATCGTTTTTCAATTCTGTCGCTCGCGATGTCGCCGCATCGTCGCGCGCGTCCACCTGACAATGAGTCGCACGAGCCACGTACGCGTTAAGCCGATGACTGGAAATATGGTAAAGTGAGGCAACGCGAGATCCGGCAAATTTACTCGACTCGTCGCTCCCTTCATCTCGTCACCGGTGACCGGACACCGTGTCGATATTTGCGTCGATCCGCGGGAGAGCGTCGAATCACGAATGTACGCCGCGCCGTCGATTCCACGGCTTCGCGAAACGTCATTACCGCAAATACGCGACATACGTCGTCTCACTTTTATTTTTCTCACCTCACGCGTCGTCCAGTACGTCCGCGTCGTTCCGTACCTCCTGCTATAAAAAGCTAATCGCGAAACCACCAAGCACCACCAAGCTCCTCGTCGATATCTGACAATTGACGCGATTACGAGCAAAAGTCCACGATTGCAGCCTACGAAGTTTATTTCCTCATATAGAGATTCGAGGCTTCGTCAGTATTCTCGCTATGAGCCAAGTTTATAGAACGTAAGAGACATCTTGGCGATAAGCGGTTACGTGTGATATGAAATGCGGGAAATCGGGTAATCACAATCACAATTGGAACGCGATAGATGCGGGATGTGAGGATTTTTCGAGGCTTGGCTTGAATATAGTATAGTATATTCTTGATATAAACGACAATTTTTTGCCGAATATAGAATACAGGAATATTCAGACGTCGCGGTCGTCGCCGACATTCCTACGATAAGCAAAATTTGCGAAACGCAAGACAATCGCAATGGCGACAACGTCGCGATAAACGGAAGCGATCTTCTCGCGCGCGATTTGTGCCAAATAGAACGTAGAATATTATGCGACGAAGGCATTTCTGTGATATACAAGTTTGTGCGTGGTACAAAGGAAAACGTTTGCCTAACGTTGCGTAACGCAAAATAAGATGCCATAAAAGTGCCATCCGAAATCGTTACCGGACTATTACGCGATTATTTTCGCGTGTACGAAGAAGAATTCAGATTCTTTATCAATCAAGTGCATCGTCGTAACATTAATTACTTTCACGGATGCAGAGGCAAAGTAACCTGGGATCGACCCTACTGTCGCTTCCTCCGACGAATTAACAAAAATTTATGTCCAAGATCGAAGGACCTTTTTCTTCGCTCGAAGGAAGGAGGAAGGAAGCGGATGCTACTTGAACATTGCGACGACTAACGACCAATTCTTCCCATGCGTTATCGATAACGCGAAAACAGCAGCATCTACGAAACACTTTCACCTGGTCGTTGTCCGCCGTGATTCGATCGTCACTTAATTAATATCGTTTCGTTTCGCGGCGCGGCAGATTCCAGAGAGGCCCGTGTTCCAAGTCGAACGTCGCGTAAGAGAAAGAGGGGAAGATGAACGAGGTGCGGCACGTTTTGACAGCTCTGAGGACTCCCGCGAAGAGTTCGACCTTGAACAGTGGCGTCGCGAGTGTCGCAACGGCAACGTGGTACGACGTCCCGACGCCGATTATCGTGCATTGTCGTGAGTTCCGCGAAGAGACCGAACGCGACGTCATCAGAAACGACGAAGCGAGGAACCGTAAAAGATCCTGCGAGGACGAGACGGGAATGAGGTTCGTCGAGGTCGAGGAAAATACGACGGTCGAGTCCTTTGAGAGAGATAGGAAAGTCGGCTGTTCGGAGAAAGACTCGGTCCCGACTCGGTCAGGACTCGGAGGACTATCTCTGTCTTTCGACAGCGTCGACAAGGCGTCGTCGTGGAACAACAACGAGGCGGAGGCCATCGGCGTCGCGAGTAGGTTAAATCGAGTCCGCGCGGAGGTCAGGTCTTGCTCAGGCATGCTCCAAGTGAATCCCGAGTCTCACGTGAACGAGAGGACTCGGAATGGCAAGAGACGCAGTACTACGATGGAATTAAACGCCACCACGACAGTGAAGACGGACGCCGATGGAGTGCCGACCATCAGTTTCAGTTTTCTGCGCGCCGATGAGAATTTTCACGACGAGAACGACGACGAGATTGTTATTCTGGAGGTCGACACGAGCGATCAGGCTGACTTGCCGGGAAATCAGCTCTACGACCTTCCTAAGAGCGCCACCCTGGAAAGTAATGAAAAAGTTCCCTTGGAACAATCCGATCGTGATAAGGAAATAAATTCGGGCGAATCGTCGTTACCGGCAGCTCGCCGGGACCTTTACGACGTCCCGAAATCGACGCGCAAGGACGCGTCTTCGAACGGCTCGCGAGAGGAAGAGATACCAATCTGCAATCTCGAACAGGAAAACTGCAAGATCGCGAACATGATTGTTTCGCTCGAGAAGAAGAGCCAACGGCCAAGCGACCGGATGAAACGTTCCACCAGATCGCTGAAATCTGGCAGAAGAAGCTACGGCGCGTCGGACAGCGACGGTTACGACGCCGGCATAGCGTCGATGTCAGGTTCGTACTCGGATCCGGAGTGCCCGAATGAGGAGGCGGCGTTGTCCGAGAGCGATGGTTCAGGCCGCAGCAAGCGGCTGAAGCTGCAGAAGCGACGACTAGGCAAGGCTTGGGGCAGGATGCGCAGCTGGTTGCGAGAGGAGAGGACCAGGATCGGCGAGGTGGTCAACAGGCACGCCAAGTTGCAAGCGGTCGGCGCGCTCAGTCCCGAGGTACTGCCGGAAATAAAGAGAAAAGAAAAGATAAGAAATCTTGGCACGACCAATAAACGTTAGTTAAAGTCGATCGAAAGTAAGAAAAGTAAGGATTGATAAAACTAAAAACGCGCGCTCGTACTTTGTTCGGGAATGTTTGAATCCCATTGTGTGGCCCATCTCTGATTCTCCAAGATGATTAAACGTACGGTCTTTATTATAGCAGACAGATAAAATTTAGAATCAACCATATGTTTATCCAAGTTGTTTAAATCCGAGTCAACTTTAACTAATGTTTATGGCGTTGCTCGATATAAAAGATTCAGAGCGTGAACGTCGCGGTTGAGAAGCGCGAAGTTTATAATTTGTATAACTCATCGCTTTAAATACGATGTTTCAATTGGACCTTGTAAATTATGGGCTTCCTTTGCTCTTGATCCAATTTCTTCATACATTTTTCCGATGATCCTACAGTCGATCGTAAACAAGTGCCGACGGACATTTGTAACATTTCAAGTGAAGAAAATGCACGGGTTACCTACCTATAAATGCGCGCAAAAGCGATGAGTTTTCTAGCTCGTGTCAATTTTTTTTCATTTTACTTCGATCGATCTTTTATCGAAAATTCTCGCGTCAAGGTGCAAAGCGATCGTGCCACTCCCACGCGAACATCTAAGAGCAAGCAGCGTGGCTTCTACGATTTGACACGGGCTCACACCCGGGAGTCTGGCTCGATCACCAGGGTGGAGGAGTTTGGTCTGTCGTCCGTGTCGGAGGAGGCAAACGTTTCCGACGACATGGAGAGGCCAATGTCGGCATCGCCCGATTCGGGAAAGACGTCGGCGAACGACTCGAGAAGATTGTGCGGCAATCTGCGAAGAAAAACGGCCAGTTCGGACGACATTTTGGAGACCAACAAGACGAAATTACAGCTGCCAGGGTCTTTTAGCATGGATAAACTATGCTCGCATGTGGCAGAAAATGATGAGATCAAGATGAAGACTACGACGGCGACGCCGATGCCGACGCCGACGCCGACGCCGACCAGCGATGATGCCGAAGCGTCGAGGGACCACATTGGGAAAAGTGGTCTGATTAAGAGGAGAATGCTGGGGTCAATCAGAGGGTTAATGGCCTCGACTCATCTGTTGCAGACCTACGAGTCCGACGAGGTACCTTGCACTCTTGTTGCTTCTTTCTCATTGCTAGGATCACTGACATACATATTTGTGCAGTTGTCGCACATTTGCGACACTACGATCGAATGTGATGCACATCTTGAAAGCTAAAAAGAGATGGAAAGATTGAGGCGAATGAACGAACGGGACTAACAATAAGATGCGTAATCGATGTCTGTGTGTGTGTGTGTGTGTGTGTGTGTGTGTGTGTGTGTGTGTGTGTGTGTGTGTGTGTGTGTGCACGTGTATATACGTGTATGTTTTCATTAGCGAATTCCTCTAAAGCGAATTCCGGAATCCGGATGCGTATTTATACACCCGCGTGCACGTGCGTTTTCGAGTACTGAAATGCCACTGATATTCTAATAATTTTAATTTCGTAAAAATTATAGTAGAGATCGTACTTTTTTGTGTAGTAAATATTTGGAATATCAACACATTGCAATGACTGAATCTCTTGCTGCATCGTTAGATAAATGTGCCACTTTGCGATCATTTTTCTTACGCCGAATAGTCCGCTTATCGCGCAGAAGTTTACACGCCGCGCTTCTATATAATGAATAAGACCTGACCTAAGGTTAGGTAAGGTTACTACTTACAATCGATTTGGATTAATATCGGCACTTGCAAGTTTGTTAAAAACCTTGTTGTAGGAGAATGAAAGAGTTTGCCGATAGACTTCCATGAAAGTAAAAGACCATTTCTGTAACGAGTGATCGCAACGCAAAAATTTAAAAAATGTATCTCTTATAGATGCCTTTTAAAGATTTGCATTATGTGATCGTA
>NJRQ01000042.1:796190-876063 GCA_003063805.1 Aphaenogaster ashmeadi | reverse complement strand
GCATAAAAATTAAATGTCTGCGCGCTTTTTCGTGACGCGCTTCGCTTTTACGAAAGGCTTTCTAGATGCTACTCTCATCGATGACATCATTTTCATCGAGAATCGCTCTCACCATAACAGTCTTTTCTGACGCGTTTAGAATGCTCCTTGTCGATCTATCAAGTCGTCACATTATTTGCGCGGATTTGTCATGCAATCATGAAACATATTTTTTCCTTCTGTTTTGTGAAATCCTGGTTCCCAATTATCTCTCTGATGTACTGAAAGGTTTATTCATGGCGCGCGCGCGAACACGTTATTAAAATTTTTCCAATAAGAATTTATAAAAAAATGTATAGGTACTTTTTGTCAGTCAAATCTTATAGTGTCTAGAAAGGTCATTTGTATACCTAAATAAAATGTAAATCTTTTAAGATATACAACTATATAAAAATATAAAAAACCAAAGGATATAAATCTTCAAAAGTGTGGGGGCTAACGTTGAATAATTAATTTACAAATGTTATTACGATCGAGATAATGTTAATATCGAAACCGCTGGTCGTTTTCCAGTTCTGCTTTCCCCGAGTTGAAATTTTACAGGCCGCTTGTCCGATCGAGAGATTTATAGTTATCGACTGTCCAAGAGAAATGGCGCTAAGCGGGGAGGCACGAGCGTGCCTTGAAGCATCGCAAAAGCAAAGTGTGGGAAAGTGTGGGAAAGTTACGCGGAGAAAATAGCCGACTTTGTTTTACATATGCACACACGCGCGCGCGCACGCACGCATACACAACGTTTGACCACCTTCCCTACGTGTTCTCATGTGTGTAAAGATCGTATGCACGTGTAAGCGTATTTAGAGATGCATGACCGTGAGCAACAGGAAAGATTGCTGTAACTACATTCGATCGCGGATTTTTCAATAGCGTGACACAGAAGTCAGTAAGATAAATTTCTCCGTGCACTTTTAGATACGGAGATACATGACGTATAATTCGTCAAGAAAGAGCGCCATAAACGAAATTGTCAGTTTCGTCAAAAGCAAAATAAACTATAACTACTAGCTTCTTGCGAAATATCTTACAATTAGTCTTCGGCAATTTGATTGCCAACGTCACATACACAACCGTCACCGAACAGCATCGATCGATATACGACAATTGCCACGATGAATAATTTTTTAATAAGGTTTCTCAGGTCAGTATCCTCAACGCAAATCTTGTTTTGCTTATGGCTTATATGGTTCATTATTTTAGCTTCAATTTCCGCGCGTAAAAGTTCCGCGCAAACTAAAATTGTTACGTAGAATTCGAGTGAAATGTATTTTTATCTGCATTTTATCGTGTATATCTCTGATTATTTCTGGTATTATTACAAAATTAGGCCGTGACAATTTAACGGGCTGATGGTCACGCGCAACTCATAAAGAAACGCTCGTGGCGATGAAAGTTTCTTTGTTTAATGATAAATATATACATATATAGATGAGCTCTCCGATATGACGAGATGCAAGTTTCATTCGGAAATTCGCACGTAGTAGCGAATTTCTCGCATTAACGCAGTTGAGGACACGAGTGAGGAGAGCCCGCATCCGCATTGAGCGACCGGCACATTCGCATTAATACAAGCGGTTGGCTTTACATATAATCGTCCTGTATATTTTTTTTCGACCAAACTCGTATCGACTCGTTTGAAAATGAGATGGACGCGCAAACAAATTAATAATTATTAAAATGGACCAAGAATTGGCCAAGTTCCAGTTGATGATCGAGCGCTTTAATTTTATAGATATACTTATACATGATATATTTATCGTCAAGAATCGATGGTATTAAGTACCTGTTGATATTTCGGGAATGTTTGATCGCCTATATGCATTTTATGTGCGCTGTAATGGATTTAATGGTTATCGACTGGTGAGTGACTGGTCATTGACTGGCGCACCTGTCCATTGCAACGAAGCGAGTGGAAATAAACCACCTGTTGCAAGTGCACGCCCGTTTGTCGTCATCGACCTACTGTAATCGACGTATCGATTAACCTTTTAGCCGTCCGAATTGGTAATAGCTACACCAACTCGTTTCATCTCAACCGTTACCCGTGAATGCACACAATCGCATTCGCTATACGAGCGCGCGCTATTTGTCCATAAGGTGTATAACGGCGTATATATTTTTTTAATTCTAAAGGGGAGCAAGTAAGAGGAACGGGCGGAAAGAGAGAGACGAGACTTAACAATAACAATACGAATTTTCATTTCGTATCTCTGTCTCGGTGAAACGTGCTCATTTTGTCACAATTGTTTGTTTTTGTATTTCGTGCAATTTACAGCAACCAAATATTGAGAAAAGAAAATCTTTGAAAAAATATAAAATTCATTTGATATCGATAGAATTTGTTACGCGTAGACCGACACCAAGATTTTATTGTCTCTCAATGCCAATGGAACGAACGATGGTCAACCGTACAACACGGTTGAAAGGTGCGATAGAAAGGTGAATATGGCAGATCAATCATTGATCATGCGTTTAATTACCATCTAGTCGGCCTGGTACCTGCTGGATAATCACGGTATTACGTTACAAAGAAACGAGAAAGCTACCGAGGGCAAATTGTTGTTTGGCAAGTCTGAAAAAGATTCGAAGCGTACTAGTGGATATAGCGGCGAATGAGCCTGCTTGAGACCCGTGACATTTTATCAATTCGCCGACCAAACCGATTACAACTTTCGCCGAGTCGCCGTGTCGCCGACTCTAGAAATTTCTCGTATATACTCAAATTTATCTTATTATGTCAATACCCCGTTTTATCGCGTGTGTTGTGTGGGCACTGACGAAACAATCTTTTACAATGGAAAATTAATACGACGTTCGTGACAAGCTCGCGATAAAAACTGATCTACGACAGGCTGATGTGTAGAGAGTTTCCCGATTCTACTGATAAATGTCGTTATTAATATGAATATATATCGAGCATAAAGTAGATTAGAGGCGTTTCTTATATAATATCTAATAATTAGGCGTGATCGTGATCGTTACATCATCGCCCGCTCTTTTGCGAAGTGCCGAAAATAGAAATGTAAATGTAAATGGCAAGAGTAAGAAAGGCTTTCGGTAGAATTTCGATCGAGCGTGTAGAAAGTTGCTCTGTCATTTTATTAGTCGCGTTACAAACAGGCCACATCTATTAGATGTTCTGCTGCGTACAATCGATATGCTGTATCGTACGATAGTATGCTGCACGATCGTTTTCTTATAATATGGCTGCACAAATCTAGCATGAGATTTTATTGCGTGATTTTGAGCGACGGATTGTTAAATTATGCAGTCATTTAACAATCGCAGTGAAAATTACAAATAATAATTCTAATTAATAAAAAGATAGATGATTACTATATATACAAATCTCTTTATCCCTCTTTCCACGGAGATAAAAAGATACTATGCGATGATTCATAAAAAAAAAAAAATTATCAGGTTGTTGGGAGATCTCCGTATCTTCCACTTGTTCATTAAACACAAGTTGTTAAATCGGAATCCCTGAAACCTTATCGATAACATTGATTCTGAACAATGACCGTCTGAAATGGTCGATAGCAAAAACGCGTTAAAGCGATACGGGATCCGATTATCATTACAACGACAAAAAAATGTGCAATTTGTGAAACCTATAGAAAAAGGACGCGACAAAAAGATATACGACTGAGAAATTGTTAGTTATATTTGGAAAAGACGCGCCGTATTTACTAGAAATATCTCAATTTTATCCCCTGCCCGTTTTAAGATTTTAAATCGGTGCAATGACTTTTTAACGTCTTGCATAATTTGTACATGTTATAATCGTGAGAGTATGCAGACACGCGGATGACGGAAATGTAATATCCTTGCTGGCTAGCATCTCTACTACTATTACTCTACTACTATTATTATTGTTACCAGGGAGATATTACGTAATGTGATTATGATGAAATGTCGAGTTTGCATCTCAATGTGACTGTATCCTTCTCATCCAGGAATATTTTGGTTGAACGAAAAATTGGTGCGTTACGTAAGACTGTGGCGAAATAACAACATCTTGTATTTTGAAATTGATTTAAATATTATTTTGCTTTTTATTTTTATATCATAAATATTTGTTGATGCTACCGATTTATATTCATTACTTGATTTATGAATCACATCTCCGACGACTGCGTTTGAAAACATAGATTTCTTAAAATATACGTCAACAATCTGCATCAGAACTGCTGACGTAGAAACCAATTCGTTTGACTGACAATTGCCAGTCGTATTTAACACGCCATGCTCCAGTAGCTCCGTAGAAAGGCGATTTTCCGTTATCGGCGTCGAATGAAATCTTATTTAAACATCATCATCCAATGGGTATGTCGACAGTTCGGATTTCTTCCGTTACCTATTATATCCCTACTACATCCCTTATACATTCGATATGTAGGTATTGTATCATAATTTACCGTATCTTCGTATATACGTCCTAGCTAATTAGTACATAACTCTTTCGACTTTCCTCAAGGCCTAGCGAGTCAACGCTTGCTTTCACCGAGTGCCTCGGGCTATGATTAAGCTTTAATTCGAATCAAGTGTCAGTCACCTTCGCGCGGCAAACGAAAAGAAGTGCGATATCCGATAGCCGCGGGAACGTTTATCGCGCACGAACAAACGCCTTTCCATTATAGCTGGTGTTTTACGATTTTATCATTCCTGCAGCTTCCGGGACGAGTCTTGGAGAAAAGAAGCTTCCTTTCTCTAGGCTATAGCAATGTTATCCAAGTTGAGAACGGCGCGTCCATTAAGACGCAAAAGGAATTAATAATGAGAAAATAAGGGAGAAGAAAATGAACAACGTCCATATATATATATATATATATATTTATATTTATATGTATTTTTTTCTCATGATATATATCTTACAATTAGATCAAGAAGAGATAAAAATATTCTGCTTTATACATATAGTCTGTGCAGGGTGTACTTTGTGAACAAAATAGAGCCGGGTTAGTATTATTTGCAACAATCAATGTGACAATAATGCGACATAAATACGCAAATATGAAGCAAACGATTAGATAACAATGCATATCGGTCCTTTGTGACTAAAGCAATTTATAGAAAGTGACTAAAGCAATGTGTTGTAGAAGAAGAAAAGTGTAAGCGTGAAAAAAAATAATTGCATATCATTCGATACGAGTGGTAATAATGCGTACGATCAGCCGTGACGCGTGGTTACCGCTATCTTATGCATTTCCTTCAAGGATCGAGCGTGTTCGAATCGAGAGTAGAACCGAACGAACTACTTTTGACTTTGGTCTCTTGAAATCGAAATGGAATGACAATTTTTTTTAGATACGATATCGAACGTTTAAACATCCGCAAGGCTTGTACGAGAGAATGGTGAAATTCGTTATTCTATTACCGTCATCGTTATGTCCATACTTAAACCGTGTATTAAACTTAATAGTTCGGTGCAAATTGATATTTCCTAATTCCGTATCTCTTTTATTATCGAATTTTTACAACACTTTGCTTCGAATTCTATTGTAGTACATATGCAATAAAATTTCTCCTTTTGAATTTTAATACGACGCAGAACTTTCTATTGTGGCTATTTAATAATGTTATAAAGAGACTTTATCGTGACATTGAATATAACAATATGAACATAGAATATAACAATATATCGTTATCAGGATTGTCGCGATCGGAGAGAAAATCTAGAGGATAGCGATGTGGAGCGCTTTTGAAAAATCCTCTTCTTTCTTTCTTTCTTCTTTTTTTAAGTATACCATTGTCTCTCGTTGCGCAACTTGTTAATTTCCTTCTTATCACGCGCAGGGAGGACAAGGTGGTTTCGAGGATGTGCGAAGATACGTCAAACAAGGAGGCGACTTTTGCAAGGAATTGGCATCGATTCTTCACGAAAGGTATTTGGACGTTTCCTTTCCATCGTTCGTCATTTGCGCGAGCATTCAATGAGGAAAATGTGAAAATATACGTTTCAGAGCCGAACTAGAAGCTACGTATGCGAAAGGACTCAGTAAACTCAGTAGCAAGCTGACGAAGGCCTGCGCCAAGGATCAAGGTGATTGTCGGTTCTTTTCGGTACGAGTAACCGGATGGATACCGTTGCATCCATTTGATTGATAATAATACGTAATAATTGCAATTATATTTATTTACCACAGAAGAGATTTGTTACGACTCCACTGGCCAATATTTAATTTAAATTAATATATCGCGAATCGCGACATTTTTCGACCATGAATTTTGGTCCTTTCTAAAGAGAGTGAAATTAATTTTAATGTTAAGAATTTGTTGCGAAAAATTTTACCTCAGCCAGGATTTGAACGACGCTCGTCCGGAGTGTAGGGAGGTCCAGGTTCAAATCCTGGCTGAGGTAAAATTTTTCGCAACAAATTCTTAACATTAAAATTAATTTCACTCTCTTTAGAAAGGACCAAAATCCATGGTCGAAAAATGTCGCGATTCGCGATATATTAATTTAAATTAAATATTGGCCATGGTTGAGTCGTAACAAATCTCTTCTGTGGTTTAATATTTGCTGGCGAAGAATATCTCATCTCTTGTTTATATTTATTTAATAATAGGTAATATGTGAAAATATCCAGAATTGAGATTTTTTAGGGTTTTATCTTTAGCGAAAACTTGATGATTTAATAAAGAATATCGTAACTTTTTCCTTTTCATCGCAAATATCATTGAAAATTTACATTACATAGTACGTATTTCTAAACTCGAAATGCGAAAACATTAATCGCGAATTTTACAGAGAAGAATGAGCGATTTGCCTGGTGAGATTATCTTGATTTAGATTTTCAAGTAAGAAACTTTGCTCTCCTTCTGTCTATGAGGCCTATGAGACCTATGAGGTCGGTTTATCTTTTCACTTTTCGAGCGTAGTAAATATCGATGAGAGCGTCATCGCAATATCGGCGAGAGTGTTGCGAGATGGGCGGTGCCCGTGTAGCATTATCGTCTCCTCTAATAGTAAGTACGGATCACACTTATCTCCTCTTTCGTAATGCAGGTGGCAATAGCAACGGAGGTGTGAACCGTGTGAACGAGGCATGGAGGGGTGTCGGCGAGGAGATGGAGGCTGCGGCGGAAGCCCACCGGCTATGGGGCATCGCGTTAAGCGAACAACTCGCCAAACCGCTCAGAGTAAGTCCGAGTCTAGGGAGATGATCGTGTAATCGCGAAGCTTGTGACCAAGATACTGGCGAGCTAAAAGATAGGATGCGCAACCGCAATGCGTCAATGCGTACTTACGCAACGTACTGTCGCGATCGGACGTGATCGTTGCAAAGCAGCAAAATTCAAATCGGAGGTCGCGCGAGGAAAATTTACCTTCGCTGAATTTATCTTATACAACTTCTCGCAACCTTCTTACAAATTACATTTCGTTGCGTTTCAAATCGCAAATGTTAAGATGACAATTTGGCATTTGAGATTATATCGCGCATCTTCGCAGACAGATACATCTCTCGACGAATTTTAGGCCGACTTTCCCCTCGCGGAAACTCGAAGCGAAAAAACGCGGAAAAACGATTCAACCTCATAGCGTTGAATCGTTACTTATGACTTAGGTCTAGGTACATCTAATTGTAAGTGAAATGTTAAAAAGATGACGCAATCTCGTCTATGTAGGTAGGCGTAGCGGAGACGCAGGGTCGGTCGAGGAAGAGCATCGAAAACTCGGTGGATAAAGCGTCCAAGTCGCTTCAAGAGTGGCGTGGGATAGCAGCGAAGAGTAAAAAGCAGAGCTTTGCGTGCGCGCGCGAGAACGAGAGGCTGCAGGACCTGGCGCGGTTGCAGACCATTAGTCAAAGCCAGCAGAGCAACAACAGGTCGTCGAGTCATCACATGACGGAGAAGGAAGCGAGCAAACTGGAGGCTAGACGGAGGAAGGCCGAGGACTCGTCGCGCCGAGCGGACACAGAGTTCTACACGGTCAGCGTGAGATCCGAGAGGGCCAGGCTGGAGTATGAGAGCACGATGCGGAAGGGCGCGAAGCAGATGGAACTGCTCGAGGAGGAGCGACTGAGCGCCTTGAAGGACCTCGCCAACGTGTACTTGACGCACTTGCAGGCGCTCGCGCCGCGACTGCAACAGGTAATATCCGAGGGGGAGGAGAGCTCGCTCGACCACTCACGCGTTTTATTCGCGGATTATAACAAGTTATATTATATTAGCCAATGTCACGTATATACTTTTTCTTAGAGCGCCGATCGCCTGCTAACGCCCGTGCGCAGTTGCAACGTGTCGCAAGATCTAGAAATCCTGAAAAATCTCGTACGCCGAATGGACAATCACGACGTGACGAACGCGGAACAGTTGCTGCCGGATTTTTACGCTGAGCACGTCACGCTGGCGATGAACCGCGAACGGCGAAAGCAGGCGTTGGTGAGGGTGCTGCATCTGATAAGGCAAGATCTGGAGAGGGAAAGACGAGGTAGAGAAGGCCTGGAAACGCTACATCGAGCTTTTGTCAAGACCCCGGCGTTTGCGGCGGACGAGAGCACGCAGAACGTAACGGACAAGCTGCATCATGTACGGCATTTACTGCTAATCTGACGTAGTTTGCAATTATTTCGCGCCAACCGCGAGTACGAGCGCAGGATGTAAATAATTATCGTATGTTTCTACAGATGCGTTCGATGTTGCTGTACTTGGAGGCGGCTAGATACAAAGTCGGCGGTACGCTCGCCGAAGTGGAAGGTAGCAAACGGATCAAACATCCCTTGTCGGAACATATTTTAGTTTCGAGAGACAAGCAGGGCTTGCAGCAAAGTGTTCTCAAGGTATAGCTGCGCGTTAGAAAAAATTATTTTTAAATCTAGCTCACCGAGCGCGGGACGAGCTGAATTGATATCGAAAGGGCATTGCGGCAAAAATACAACTACTCAATCCTGAACTTTAATACACAAGATCATACGCTCTCTCTCCTTCCCTCGCCCCCCCCCTCTCTCTCTCTCTCGTTCGATAAAGTAAACTTCGCTCTTCTTGCAGATTCCTTCTTGGGCAAAGAATGAATCTTTCGAGATTCAGGACAGCGATGACGAGCTCGAGATGCATTTAACGAAGGATCAAGACGCCGAGACCCGTGATTGGGCTGATCGAACCGCCGGTGACGGCAATTCGGAGAATCCACCGGACGAGGACGATTTCAGCGATTTCGACGAGTTTAGCAGTCACTCGGAAGACAACAACAATCAAATCGATGGTACGGAAGTGATGGCCAAGACCGAACACGCGGAGCAATGCCGAGCAATCTATCAGTATTCTGCGAATCTGAACGACGAACTCAGTCTCAGTCCAGGAGACTTGATAACCGTCCATCAAAAACAGTCAGACGGCTGGTGGATAGGCGAGTGCAGAGGTCGTACCGGCATATTCCCCGCCACTTACGTCCAAGTCATTCATTAGTAAACGCGAATGAGTTTATATTATCAATGTGCTTAGCATACATGTTAACATTGAAAAGAATTTCACGTGACATGACGTGACGAGACATGATGACGATAGTATTCTTTAATAGGAGCTTCCATCCGGCTTCGTTAAATCAGATAGAGTTTTATAATATATTGTGCCAATAACATTATACGCGACGATTGCTTTACGCACAAATCAAGGATATTTCGACCGCAAGCTCGCTCAAAAAAATGACTTGAGAATTAATACCAAATAGTAGTTACCACCACATCTGATGTGTCCAGTGCCGGTAGGGTCTGGCGAAAAAATATTTTAATCATATCGTTACTATTTGCGTATATACGTTTACATCATTCTTATTATTATCTAATTAATACTTGTTTATGTATATCGTTCTGAAAAAGATCGATCCGAGTTGCTACTCCAAGTGTATTTTTATTAATTCTGACAACGCATTTTAATTGATCGTGCATATTATCTATTCTTGTCAGGATATATAGGACAGTACGTTTAAAAATTTCATCGCGCGATCTATACCCTTACTACAAATTGAAGTTACTTCTCTAACATGAAATTGTATTGATATAAATCTTTATAATTAGTGCATTTTCTTTTATTTTCTGTTACAATAATATGATTACTTGTACTTTACAATTTTATTCTTTACTATATTTCCAAGTCTTGGAAATATTATTTTTCAAGCATGCTGTATATGTACATTATATCTCATTTTTAAAGCCAAGATTATCACATGTGTGATAATTTTTTTTCTCTAACTTATTGAAGATTTGTGAAAATAATAAGTATAGCGAACTTTTTTTTTCCGAAACAACTGTTTGCGAAACAGTTTGTGCGAGAGGATAAGACACGTGTGCAATGTGAAAAGCTTTATATGTAATAATTATTTGTACCAATCAAACAATCAACTGTAAATATCCAAATACAAGAAATTATTTAAGTATACTATACCAGAGTGGTGAGATAAGACATTTATTTACAAATAAGTTGTCTACTGCAATGTGCAATTTGTCAATCCTCCATGTCGCCAAAGTGATCCTGTTGCAGTTGCTTTTTTACCTCCTCTACGACGTCAGTGCTATTGGCTGTAACAAGATGATTGTAAAAAGATGGCGAAATAATAACATTATTATTCAACGCAAGTACCACAATACATTTACCGCAAAACGGACTAGTACTGGCTGTAGCTACGAAAAAGCTTCCACGCTGATCGTATATTTCTGCTCTAATGCCCATCTCCATGCAGATGTTTCTATCGCATGGTTCCGCTATTATTTGAAAAAGATGCCTGTATGTCAAATCCCATTGGCGTGCCCAGAAACTGCAATTGCGCGCAGTAGCAGACGTCAAAGATTCTGTGAGATAGATGTAAGAACGTCCGTGGCTACATATCGCTTGTTGTATCGCTACAAGTGCAATAACAGTATTCTTGTTTTACTCTCATTTCTAGAGTTCCAGCTAATAGTCATTTTACTACTAACCAGCCATAGGAATCGGTAAATAATCGAAGTACGACGATTCTGTTCTTATACAGCCAGGTTGCGTTTTACCGCCGTTTGGGTAGAAATCAACGTGACCTATATAAATTAAGATGATGATTAAAAAATGAACGAGCTCCTCGAGAATTACAATCCCAAAATTATCTACATGTCGTCCAACAAACACATCGAAGAAGAAAAAAAAGTGCGCGATAAATCGTATACAGATCAAGTTTCAATCCACGAGCTACCTATAGCTTCGGGTAAGCCGAGACCCAGACTCGTGAATAATCTGCCATTTGTATGTATCACATCGACAAATGGTGCGTCATTTTTATGTAAATGAACAGACGTGTCAGCCTTGCGGAAGCATGGTTGTGCCGGATCCAGACCGGTGATTCTCTGTACAATCCATCTGTTGTGCCTCTTTTTCAGCTCTCTTGCGGCGAATCCGCAAATATGAGCGCCGAGGCTGTGTCCTACCAGATGTAAAGGGCCCCAATTATTTGTGTCCGGCCCGTTGTCGCTGATCGTAGCGTTTGTTACGTGTTCTATAAATCTTGAGGGAAGAGTTAGACATTTAAAAGCGTACACAGACTATTAATATGTTATGTACAGATAATATACAGACTCTTCGAGACATCTTTCGAGCTTGTTGCGTTGCCTGACAAGTTACTATATCGCACATATATATTTTTAGCGTACGCACCTTGATACTTGATATCCCACTATTCTGGTATTAACCGCTGCCTTGTAATAATTCCACGTATTACCACCAACGCTCCAATCTGTTATCACCACGTTAACGTCATCCTATACATAATTCCACCAAAAAAAAATGATAGTTTGGATTGGAATACGCATGGAGGCCGCGGCCGACAGACTGGACTCACCCATTGGAGTAACGCCTTTTCCATATCCCTGATCCATGTCTCCTGGCCATGAGACAGAAAACCGTGCACTATGATCACTGTCCTGCGTTCTATCTTAAAGTCTGTCCATTCTAAACCAAACTGTTCGCCGAGCACCACTTGCACGCGACGCGGTTGTTTCCTAGAGGACAGAAGAAATTGCACGTCCAAGGCGCTACTCCCGTTGGGCTTACTCCTGAAGAACCATTCCAGAGTCGCCGCGACCGTCTTTCCCAGTCCGAAGCAGTCCACTTGTCGGGGCTGTTGTGCATCTTGCGCTCGTGACGAATCGCTGGACAACTCGCTCGAGTTGTCTACGCGAGTGGACAACGTATACGTAAAATTCATTAGGGTACTCTCATTAAATAGAGGCACAGTTTTTGTAACGAGCGTCGTTTTATTTGCACATCCAAGAGGCTGAGTTACGTTCGTCGCGTGCGAATGACAGTGGCGAAAACATTCCCCAATGGAGAATTGATACAAAACGACGAACGTGAGAATGATAGATACCATCGTCGTGCACTAGCACATTAGCTTTTGACACCGCATTTACATTGCCCTCGAACATATATGTACAGGAAATACTCGGTCATCATATTTGGCCACGACTAGATAAGCCACGACGTTTCACGCTTAATCAGACCATTTCTAGACAAACAACTTTTTTACTCTTATATGGTCAAAGCAACATTGATTAAGCAAAGAGGAATTATCGGTTTCCGATAATACCAGTTATCGAAACCGATAGCTAAAAACCGATAATCTTAAAAATAATAGTTTGGTTCATTTAGAAAAAGAGTATATATTCCTCTTTATTTTAATAGAAATGAAATATAACGATTTAAATTTCTTAATTTAAATCGCGCCTTATTTTTTACAGGATACTTCTCTTTGTTAAAACTATTAATCAATTAAAACTAATTGTACAAAATATTTCTAACATAAGACATGAATATATGAATATAATTATAATATGGATTTTATGGAAATTTATTATCATGATTTTCAAAAAATATGCATAACAATTATATTTATATATGTTTTTATACGGATATATATATATATATATATATATATATATATATATATATATATATACGATCTGTATATTACTAAAGAAAAAAAAAAAGACTAAATGAGTAATTTTATAGGCGACTTATATCTAGGATAGCAGATTATTTTCAAGTACATCTTACATGTTTTAGAAAGTGTGGAAAAATTTAATTGAAAAATTGATATAAAATAAAGGTCGATATTAAATATTAGTCCAGAAAAAAAAACACAATATTTTTATATACAGTATATATGTATTTCTACATACAGTCCCTATCGTTGTCGGGATTTTTCTTCTTTCTGAAGACAGTTTGATGGAAAAACTCGCATGATAATTATATATTAAGTTTCTGCTTCTTCCACTTCTGTTGTTTCTCCTTCTTCTTTCGCTGTCCAAATAAATAAATTTTCACATAAAGATATATTTTAGATATTAATTATTCACGAAAAGATAACATAGTATTTACTTACTTGAGGTTGTTTGAACTGTGTCTGATTTGCGCTACTTTGTGTACTGCCACCTTGAAAACTGCTAAAATCTACTGATTTGTAATCGAATTTGTCGGATGGCAACATACCCTGTTCCCTCAGCAATTTCTCATTCGCTTTCCTGTCGCCTTTTTTTCTAGCTCTGTTGTCGAATCAAGAACCATGTTATTATTACGAATATGTTATATGTAGTACTTTCTTTCCTGAGACAAAAACAGCTTACCTTATCGATTTAACTGTTTCAGAATTGTTATCACCTTGAACATGTGCGAGGCTCTGTTGCACCTTTCGTTCTTCGATCGCTTCCTGTTTTGCTTTCTTGGACACGTGCACAGTTCCAGCATCCAAGTACGGTGTTGGTGTAGAAAAGTCATTGTCGTCGTTTTTTTTCTGATTCTCATTTCTAATTAAGTCAAATTCTCTCTTCCTTTTTCTGCCATGCATTTGACTTAAAATTAACTGTTTAGATTTCTTCTTCTTCTTCTTAGATGGAATCTCTACTTGTTTATTTTTCATTTGACACATTTGTTTAAAGTGTTCATAAACTCTGTTTTTACTCTCGTTAATCTCAGTCTCATTTACGTATTCGTCCTTGATTTTTACAGTCAAATCCTCTTCTGTTTTTTCTTTTTCCCCTTTCTTTTGCGGTTTCTCTCGTTCTTTTGCTTCTTGATCCACTACCATTGGTATCACACACTTGTATCTCATAAACGGGCTTATAAATATAGTCTTTTTTTTATCCTCTTTTTCACTGCCTTTCGTTTCTTCGTCCTGAAATAAAAAACATAACTCATTGAACGTACGTGCGTGCGTGTGTGTGTGTCCGCGCGCACGCGTGTGTGCGTATACAAAATGTTCTCTTTAAATATTTCCTATATATGATCATCTTATAATTACTATCGCTATCATTTCACCTCTGATGTAACTGGTGTGTCGAATATTGTTACAGTATGCTTCACCGTCTGACATTTGTTCGCCTCTAACGGTCCCGACATGACATTTTTATCCAAAAGACATGGCAAGTCCGCTCTCGCTTCTGTGCCACTCGGTATATCGTGCGGTATGTATAGGGAAGTCCCGGTATCCATCGCGTGATGTTGTTGCGTCGGCCTCTGCCGAATATCTTGCTCTGGAATAGATTTTACGAGCGACTGGTCCCTAGCCTTCAGCACTATCTTGTGTATTTTTAGTAAGTTTTGTCGCACTAATGGCGGAATTGGATTACAACACGCCAAAATACCCTGCATCTCGCGCGGCAGAGTCTCGGCTATATTGAGCAGCATGTGGTTCGGTAACACATAGCCGATACTATCGTCCTCCTCCCTCGCGGTGAGATCTCGCCATCTGTGCAATTCCACGAGCGCATACATCTGTTTATTGTTGAACGACTTTTGACTCTTCCTGTACATGTTGATACAACTTTCCTCTGTCCAAATTGGTTTCACGTACGTGCGCTTACAAATCTCGGTGCTTTGATCGTACACAGCCTTCAAGATATTGCTCTTACCATTAGCCGCGTCAATCAATTCGTTTTTCAGCATATCCTTTATGTAAAGTAGATAGTGCGTATCTTCTCTCGCGTATTTCATCAGTTCTAACGGTAAAGGCCTTATACGCCAATCGGCTAATTGAAAATGTTTATTGGGATTTATACCGCAATATTTGTTTAACAGATAAGCCAAACTGAGATAGGGCAGGTTGAGCTGTTTCGCGGCTTGATGGGTATCAAACATGTTCACTACGTACAGCGACAAGTCCTTTTGAAGCCACAAAATGTCCATATCGGCACCATGAAACACCTTCAGGATCGAAGATTTTGTAAAAATTTCATTGAGTTGATATAATTCTGATCGTAGAGTCAAAGTGTCAATTAAATAATCGGTTTTTATCGTTGAGATTTGCATTAGACAAGTTATGCCTTGGAACGTTCTATAAGAATGATGTTCCAAGTCCACAGCTATTTCCTTATGATTTCTCAGACCATCTAGGAGAATCTTGATATCGGCTGGCTTGTCGATAAATATGAATTTAGTTTCGTCCAATGGCTTATATTTTATGGATACGCTCTTCTTCAATTGACATTCCGGCGTTTCAAACTTATCCAGTTCACATTCATAAGGGTGATTGAACACTTGACCGTGTTCGCCTTCTTCAACATAGAGAGCCAATGGCTTCAGGGAGTTTGGTTTCTCTTTAATTCGAGGCATCCATGGCTTTGGACTGTTGTCAATTTTATCCTTAAACATCAACTGTGGTCTTTGTATATTTTTTCCACCCAATAACCGTACTTTCTCTGTACCGTCCGAGCCTTCGTCGGTATGATTAGTCTTTATATTCCAAGTGCCATTTACAACTGGTTTTGGCATTTGCGACACGACCAATTCTACCTGAGGATTTCGTAGAATACCACTTTCCTCATCCATCAATATATTCTGTAGCAGAGAACAGGAAGAAATCATTAAGAAATTAAATTTATAAAAAAGTTGAAACTGAAGCATAATTATAAGATGCTCACAGCTTGATCTAGCAGTTGGTCGTTTGCTTCCAACAAAAGATCAAACTTTTCGTCATGGTCTCGAGTTTGAATATTGCTAGAACCTCCTGCTACTTTTATTATGCTCTGCATCGTAGCCAGCATTCTCTCCGTGTCTTTGTGTCTGGCATCGTTAAAGCTTGGAAAGCAAGCGTAGTAGTTGAAATTGTCTCCAACAGGCAGATTATTAGCTGCTTTGATTCCAGCTCTCATTGCGTCAAATGCATCCTAAAATACATTGCATTTTGTTAGAAATACCGTAATATTTTTTATTTTATTCACCATTATGTGAACGATATAATCCTGACCTGAAAGGGGTGTCGACACGAGAATAAATGAGCAAGGGAGTAAGCATACCTGGAGATAACCGTCGAAGGTTGCGTATCCAGGTATAAAGTGGGTCGGTGGCCCATCCTCCTTTTCGGCTTCGATGTCATCATTTTGCGAGACGCTCGCCTCATTGTCCCAATTCTGGGCAAATTCCATGTTTTTGCCACACCGGCCACACGCGCAGTCGATTGTTTCTCAAAGTTCTTTTCTTTCGCAGCGCAACACGAGTGCGTTTCGAGGTTATCCACGGTAAACTTCAACGTACATAAACTACATCAAGATCAAGTAAAGCCATTAGCCAGCGATATGTACACGGCATAGACATAGTAATGCGGGGAGCACACACTTCTCCATAACGCAA
This sequence comes from Aphaenogaster ashmeadi, assembly GCA_003063805.1. NCBI lineage: Eukaryota > Metazoa > Arthropoda > Insecta > Hymenoptera > Formicidae > Aphaenogaster > Aphaenogaster ashmeadi. The sequence continues at coordinate 859,440 of NJRQ01000042.1, read as the reverse complement.
AACGCATAATGCATAAGGAAATCAGCCAATCAGAATCCTCGGAACGAGGAGTGGGGATGAAAATAAAGGATTCTGATTGACTGATTTCCTTATGCATTATGCGTTCCCACTATATGCGTCGCGCGTCGCGTCACGACCTTAGAACATATATATATGGAAGCGGAATAGCAGGCTGAAAAGTGTCCGGAGGAAGTGAATAAGAAAATTGTAGTTGCCTCTCTCTCACGTCTTACTGCTCGAAAGTGCGCAGGCGCGCCATTAAGGCGTGAGCGACAGGCAACTATGATTTTCTTTCTCACTTCCTCCGGACATGTTTCTTTTTCGAGAATAAAGCCTATTACACAATAATAATATCTATTCCCTGCTCCTATTGGTGGATAATTTCTGTTCTCTATTTCTATTGCCTGTGTTTTCCTATTGTGTAATAGGCTTAATGGGTATTCCGCTTCCATATATATATGTTCTAAGGTCATGACGCCGCGTCATGAGTTATCCAATCAAAACGTTTCATTTTATGACGTCATTTCCGACGCGAGGTTTCAGACGATTTTCGCGGTCCCAAAACCCGCTGTGTCGAATGGACGAGAACACACGATGTCCTCCGAAATTTACCGAAGACCTGAAACATGGCGGACCAATCAGAAGTGGAAACGAGGTGGCCAGACTCTTATTGGCTGCGGTCCATTTGATGCTACAAATGCTTTGAAGCCTTCAATTGACCAACCAGATTAAAGAATTCTATTAATTGACCAATCAAAGAATGCTTCAAAGCACTTGTAGCACCAAGTGGACCCCAGCCATTACAGGGTCTCTAGGACAGCAATCACGTAACTTTTCCCCTAGGACGGAAACGTGAAAAGTGAAAAGTTTCATATAACTATCTCTTTCTATTGGTGTTGAATAGAAAGAGATAGTCACTTTAAATTTTTCACTTTTCACATTTCCGCTCTAGGAGAAAAGTTACGTGATCGCTGCCTAGAGGTCGCATGTCCCGAACCTCCCGAACACACAGTTCGGCCTCCTTCTCTCTATTCTCCATGGTTGATCCTGTCGCTAGTCGCTAGTATCGTCAATCGTCACACCGTTCCTACAGCGCTACGGTCGTCGCGGTCCGAGCGTTCGCCCATTCCTGACGTTCACGTCCAAAATTAGTAAATAAAGACGAGATGGCAGCGTTCGAGCCGTGCGCCGTGTCGTCGTCGTCGCCGTCGCCGTCGTCGTCGTCCTCGTCCTCATTGTCGTCCTTCTCCTCCTCTTCCTCCTCGACGTCTCGCGAAGAGTGCTCGGCAAAATGAAGTGGAAACGTGCCGTGCGTCTCGTGATCGTCCAGGAAAGCTCGAGGAACCTCACCGTGTGACCGGCAAGTGACAAAGTGTGTGTGTGCGTGAGAAATTACGGTGCGGTCTCGCTCGCTAGTAGACGGTACTTCCTCGAGGCCCGCGAGGACGGACGGACAGACAGTCAGTCAGTCGGATGAAACGGGGAAGAGAAAGAGCGCGAGAGAGAGTGCGAGTGAACGAGAGAGGGAATAATCCGCTTTCCAGAGTTCACACAGTAAGGTACGAATTCCCGCTATTTTTAGCCGATTCGCCGCGGCCGCGGCCGGCACGAGCGTGTGTGCGTGCGTGCGTACATATGCGTCTTCCTCGGTGATTCCCATTCAGAGCTTTCCATCGTCGCCGTGGGCGACCAACATCCGCGACGAATTTGTTATCCGTTGCGGTCAGGGAGAATACAAAAAGGAGGGGGGGGAGAGAGAGAGAGAGAGAGAGAGAGAGAGAGCCTAGAAAATTGTGATGACACAAATGTTAGGCTACCCGAAAATAATTAGAAGATATCGGAAAAGGAAAAGGGAGTAAGAGGTATTGGCGCGAATGCGGAGGAAAATTAGAGTAATTATAAAAGCGAAATTAAAAGTGAGATTAGAAAAGTTAAATTTCAAGAGAAGGAAAGTAATGATGGCGTAACTGATGCCTCGGAGAAAGAAAGGAGTTAGAGTAACGATATTTTACGATTATTTCCCTTTATGAAACGATGCATCGTATTATTTTACAGTACTTGATTTGCCAATAACGTCTTTATTAATATTCATAATTTGATTTTCTAGTTATTTCGAAATCACCCGGATATATATGGCTAACACCTGAAGTAATCCAAAGATTGATACAACTGCTCAGAATGATTAGAAAGTACAGGGTACAAGAAACTGTTACAAGAGGATGATTATAGGCGTGTACAGTTGCACGTCTTCGCGAAGATTGTCAAATGTCGATCTGTCGCTATTGTGGGCGTCGTGTGGTTGCTCAACGATAAAAGAGGAGCGCGCTCGCCATCGAGAGGACGAGTGGACGAATGGACGAGGCGCGTACACGCGCAAATACGCATATACACAAGTAGATACATACATATAACGCGCGGTACCTAGTGGTACATGGTACACGCGCGCATTGTAATCACCAGCTCGAACCAACTGCTCCGTAAATGGCTTATCAGAAAGGATTTCCTCGAGGTATCGAAACGCTATTTTTGTCGATACGAACCTACATACAGTGCAGCCTTAGCGGCCGCTCGTACATACATATATACGTACGGACAGGCGTATGCATCCTCATGCACCCTCGTGCACGTTTCACGCACGTTTCATTTGACCCGATCGAGTCGGATTCTTCTCCGCTCTCGCGCGCGCGCGCGCTTCGTAACACTTGGAAAAAGTCTCGAAGGTATTATACGGCCTATACGTCGAATCACCCGAGCCACGCGGATTCGCGATCGCGGAACCTCCGATGAGATTCTTGGAATCGAACAATCGAGGTACATATCTGTCGTAGCCCTCGATATAGCTATATATCGAGTATTGTCGCGTGACATTCGCGACAGGATAGCGAGAGCACGTTTTGGCGAATCGTTTCGCGAATCCAACCATCGACCGATCAGTGGACTGTTTTTACACGCGACGTTGAAAGTAACGATACTTGATAATACCTTAATGAATCACAAGACGACATCGATTTACGAGCGCAATGATGTCACGGTTCTACGTCCTCAAACGCGTCACACCTCGATAGACCGTAGATTTGTCCTTTACTCGAGAGACCGAGAGAGAAAGAGTGAGAGAGGGGAGGGGGGGCTCGCACGTTGTGCGATTGACCGTATTAATCTGTAAACGGTAAATCCGTAACGTAATATCGGCATCATCTTTGACCAAGTCGATGACGATTCTATTGGAAGGAATAGTAACGCGCGCGAGTCAGAATTTCACGCGATATTTGAGGTCGAAATATAAGAGATATAATAAAAAATAGTAAGAAACGTGACAAGTACGCGTGATAAAAAGTAGATGACGCGAATACGTTTCTACGAAAATCTCGACAAATTTGATCGCTTTACCGATTATTCATTATATCCTTTCCAAGTAGAATCGGATTGAAATGGTAGGGGAAACGGGAGAATGTCGTATAGAGAAGTTTCGTGATTAGAGAAGTTTATCGCGATAGATAGGATTGTGGTAGTAGGAGTTGGGTTTAATTTGAACAAGACTTGGGCGAAGAGCGTTAGTTGGACTCGAGTCGGTCCTTGGAGATGGGCCGCGCGGCGCGGCGCGGGTCTACGCGCTACGCGCTCGCTAAAAATACCGTGGCGTAACGCATCGAGGGAGCGACCGATCGGGAGTCGTAACGTATCGAGAGCGGAGCGGCGCGGCTTCGTCTCGTTTCGTTTCGCTTCGCGTTCATTTTCATTGTCGATTTTTCCGACAAGAGTCCAAGCCCGAAGCGTCAAGACATCGATTCGTCTCGACCTCGACGCGACGTCGCGTCGGCGTCGCTTTCCTTAATTTCCCTAGTTTCATTCACCCTGACGCGGGATGAGCGAGTAACGTGTGGGATGAGCCTCGAGACTCAATAACTCGAGAGTCGAGTCAGCCAGTCGAGTTATCCATATCGCGATGCATTAATAGCCGAGCGACGAGGCTCTCGTCCTCTCGAGTGAGGGCAGGACCGCCCCTCGAAGAGAACTCGGAAGAATCATCTTCCTTCGGATCTTATCTTTCGAGCGCGGAGCTTGGTTGGACGAGTGCAGTGGTGTGCTGGTGCACACTGCACACGCATTGCCGAGATCCGCCAGCATCCGGAGTAATTCAGATGCGGCCTGTGCCCGCTGATTGTTGCCGAGATTCTGATTTCTGCCGAGATACTCGCTCGGATCGAATCGAATCGATACCTTTCGCTACCCCTTAATCCTCGGCATTGAGCATCTCGGCAATTAAATACGGAATCCATATGCTTCTCTTTCGATTTCTAAAACGTAACTAGCGACAAGTCTTTTATTTATCTTCAATCTCTTACGTGCAATCGCTAACTCGGAAGCCATCGGTATTTCGGTATTTTGATCAATGGAGACGATTGATCCGACGAGATAAAGTTGAAGCGTTTCGGAAACGTATCGTATATTCGTATCTGTGATTTATGCGAATTTATGCGAGTGCTTAGCTATTTTGGCGACGAAAAATTCTCACGAAAGACTATGAGAATTGGCTGCTTGACGTGATTCGCGATCGTTTATACCGTCCGGTAAAAGGGATGCCTCTTTAGTCGTTCGAGAGAGTGAAATTAACGACAGTTTCGGAGCTAAAGTAGCGTAAGTTACGTGTAAAGGTAGCGTAATCGCGAGAGCGAAACGAGACTAGAATTTAGAATTATGTCGACACCACCGTTTGAATAGATTACATCCTGATGAAATGGAGTATGATATGGATGGAGTAATCTCTCTCTCTCTCTCTCTCTCTCTCTCTCTCTCTCTCTCTGAAGTCTAGCTCTCTTTGAGGAAAGTTTCATTTTGCTTTCGCGATCTTCTATTTTTCGCAATAACGTATGTACCAGTCTATGTCGCGCAAGCTGAGACTTGTTTCGCTATTTTTGATTTACAATATATATGTATATTTATCTTTTTATCGAGTCTCCTCCAACGTATTCCACCGAATACATTTGCCTAGTTTACACCGAGCACTTGATACGTGTATCAAATAGTAAATAACTAGTAAATTAGTTTAATCATTGGCTGTTCAGCTCAAATACACTACTTGATACGCGTATCAAGTGCTCAGTGTAAACTAAGCAATTGATTGCATCAGCATATAATTTCTATACCATTTATGTATAAACGACCGATTAAAAATGTAGACGACTAACGTGCTTAGTTAAAATATGTTTTATTAAAAACGCTGCCTGAAGAGCTTTTCTGAAGAATTTACGAAATTAGCAACGAAAAGTCTTTGGTACATGTAGGGAGGACAAGAAGACAGTGCAGAGAAGAAACTCACCGACGACGGGTCGGCGTACACTGGCGTCTCGATGCCCGAAATAAACTTACCACATTCTGCTTCTCTCTCTTTCTCTCTCTCTCTTTCCTTCCTCATCTCTTCGCTTTCTTCATTTCTTAATGTAAAACTCAGATAGCTATAACTACCCTTCGCCGCTGTCATCCTCGTTCACGAGAGAATCCGCGCCGACAGTTCCGCCTGGAAGGCAGGAAGTGACTAAAAAAAGAAATTGAAGAGAGAGAGAGAGAGAGAGAGAGAGAGAGAGAATATCATACTATGATAATGTTGGCATCTCGAAACCACAGTGAAATTAAAATAAAATGTTCACATAGGAAAAACATTTGAATCTGTGATGTGTTTTCTTTCCAGATAAACGCAGACAAGATGGTTGTCGGAGAAGCAAGTATACATAATATAATGGGAGGGATGGAGAGCACGGGCGGTGTGCGCCTTCATAATCACAAGCGAAAGTTAAAGCAAAGGTTTGTAAATCGACTCTAGTTGATAAGTCAAGTCGCGTAATTCTTTTCTGCTTATACAAAGATGCTTTCAAATGTATGGCTTTAAAAAGTGAAAAAAATTCTTGTAATTGCCAAATATAAAATGTTAGAATAATTTTTCTAATTTCTCTAATTTTCCTTATTTCTCTAATTGATGATAGCTTGAGACGAATAAAGTTTAATGACCAAGTAGCGATTAATCCAATAGATAAATCGCAATTGCAAATTTGCATTCCACAGCCAGATTCGATTAGACCAACCTGAAGCGATTAGACTGTCTAATACTCTCGTCTCAAATGTCTCGCAGGTTTGACATCATAAAGAAATTAGGACAGGGCACTTACGGTAAGGTGCAATTAGGAATAAACAAGGAGACTGGTCAGGAGGTGGCAATAAAGACAATTAAAAAATGCAAAATAGAAACAGAGGCTGACCTGATCAGAATACGAAGGGAGATACAAATCATGTCGAGCGTTCAACATCCGAACATTATTCACATTTACGAAGGTAACATTTGTGACGTAATAACATTATGATTTGGATGAGTATAGTCCACAAGTATAAGAGTAATCTATGCTATTTGTAAGCTAGTTAATCTTAGCCCTGATTAAAAATTCTCCTTATTTGTCTACGTGACGGTTGATGAGTTGACAAGAAAGAGAATCGATTAATAGGTATAGGTGTAGATACGATTGAAATTGGCTTCAATGATATTGACGTTCATGCCTTTCGCGCGGGGCTTACCTGGCCAGATTCATGAGAGACGATCGTTACTTTTATAGTGTTCGAAAACAGAGAGAAGATGGTGCTGGTGATGGAATATGCAGCCGGAGGAGAACTATATGATTATCTAAGTGAGCGCAAAGTTCTGAGCGAGCACGAGGCTCGCAGAATATTTCGACAGATAGCGACCGCTGTTTTCTATTGTCACAAACACAAAATCTGTCACAGAGACCTAAAACTCGAGAACATTTTGTTGGATCAAGTCGGAAATGCCAAGATAGCCGACTTTGGTCTCTCGAACGTGTTCGACGAGCAACGATTATTAAACACATTTTGTGGCAGTCCATTGTACGCGAGTCCGGAGATAGTGAAAGGAACCCCTTATCACGGGCCTGAAGTAGATTGCTGGAGTCTAGGTGTTCTACTGTACACATTGGTTTATGGTGCTATGCCCTTCGATGGATCTAACTTCAAACGACTAGTCAAACAGATCTCACAATCCGATTATTTCGAGCCCAAAAAGCCGTCCCGTGAGTATAACATTCGTATGCGCGTGCAGCGTCAACGCTCTATGAAAGAGATATCATCTAAAATATAAATTATGAGAAATTTGTGTGTGCATGTGTGTGTTTGTATTAGCATAGGACTCGATAATCTTACCGAAGCAAATTGTTAACTTGTGGAATTTTTACAAAATAAACAGCGACAATTCGATTCTATTAATTTCAATCTTCTTTCGCTTTAGCCGCTTCGCCGCTTATAAAGGAGATGCTCACGGTGTGTCCCGGCAGACGTGCCGATATCGAGAGAATCTGCACTCACTGGTGGGTGAACGAAGGTTACGAGCAGAATTGTCTCGATATCGCCGAGGATTTGGCAGCTCAAACTCCAGTTCGACTGGATCTGTTGCTCTCTCTGGTGCCACAGTCAGCCAGCGCCGAGAAGTTGCTAGTGGGGGGCGATCAGCAGGCAGGCGGAGATGTCGCGAATAATATGTCTTCCGAAACGTTGGTGCCTACTAGATGTCATTCGGTTGGTAGCTTAATGGAGCTCGATCAGAATAGCTCCGACAGGAGGATAAGAGAGTTATTCGAAGAGGAGCCCAAGTCTTCCGCGGCCGGAGATGCTAAGAGAAAACTGGAGACAACACCGTCGATGGACGAGACGGCAGCGGCGGGTGTGAAAAGGAAAGAGAGGTCCAGAAGGAAAGAAAAGTCGGACGAGAGAGAGCCTAGGGCGTATAGATCTTCATCAAGGTAGATAATAAATATTTGTCTTGAAATTATTTTCTAGTTGACATTAAGATTTAATTTCGATTAATATAATATGAAGAGACGTAATAACGAGTATTGTTGTCTTAGGCATCATTCAGCTCCAATCCCAAATTCTATATCGGAGGAGGCGATGGAGGTAGAACCGGCAGCCATTGTAACTGTTCCTATGAGTAAGACTGTTGATTTTGATAAAGTAGAAGATACGGCAGCTTGTCTAGAGCTGATCGAAGAATCAAAGGAGAGATCGCCAAGTAAAGAGAGGAGCAAGACTCCGTTGACAAGCGAATATGAACAGCCACGTGAGCCAATGTCTACCGAGAGCGTTCAGCAGATCTGTGAGATTAATCAAAAAAAGGCTAGCGATAAGCAAGATAAGTCGCAACAAAAGTGTATCAAGTCTTCTAACAATACTTTATATGAAGATATGATTGAGAAGACTAAAGCAGCGAATGAGATAGTGTCCAACAAAAAGTCGAGTGATCTGGAATCAAAAGTGCCAAATGAAAGCGACACGAATGTTAGAAACGAAGCGTACGTATCGCAAGATATGCAGCAACTAGAACCAACGGAGAACGATTTCAAAAAACTGAAAGAAAAGGCGCTCTCCTTAGACTCCGAGCTATCGAGTGAGATGGCAAACGTTCCACCTGCTAAACCTGTTGAGAGACGGCGCTCCAAAATATTTGAAACGGCTGAAAAGTTCAATCAGTTATCATCTACCGCGGAAAATGAGAAACCTAAAAAGATATTTATTCCTGGCGTTAATGTGGGAGGCGCGAAACGAGCCTTCGAACGAAAGGCCAGTCTCTCGTCTGTAACCACACCGCCCCCTACGAAAGCTAGTGCGTCCAAAGTCATCATCGATGTACCAACCAACAAAAAAGGCGAGAAGGATGAGCAGAAGCAGGCACTGGGGGATCTCGAGGTTGTGGCCACCGAGGATAAATTGAATAAGCGAGATGAAGCGAAGAAGCGCGCTATCGATATCATTAGTGGCGCGATTGGTAAGCCTCCGATGCAGAAGAAGCTGAACGGTTCGCCGCCGATATCGCCTCAGAGCCCGGACTCCAAGAAACTCGGATTGAAGATACAGATTGCGCCGAATGACGTGCGGTCGGCTACGGTGTCAGTTTCCACGCCGGTCGAGACGAAATTCGGCCTTGATGCTAAATCACCGGCACCGCAAGCAACTGTAAGCACAAAACAAAAATGCTATTGTTAGTGTATTTCATCAATTATCTACATGTTTGACTTGCATCTACTTTTATATTTTCTTTTTTTTAATAGATCACTAGTACGTCTGACACAACTGGTACCGAAAATTCGCAATTGGAGGAACCCAAGATGTCCAGTAAAATGGAAATAACGTTGAAGAGTGCAACGTTGCCTAGACGAAAAACAAGCAAAGCTGAAATCACGTTGTCCGGGGTCAGACCGCCAGAGACCGTAGCGTTCAAGTCCGAGGTGGAAGCTAAGATTGATGCTTTCCAACCGCAGAAATTGCGCACGCAGAGATCGGAGGTGGCATTCCCGGTGGCCGCGGCGGTGCCTCATGCAAATAGAAGTTCGAGCTTAGAACCGGAAGGCAGACCTAAGGCTGCACCGCCAAGAGAAAGAATTATACCCATCCAGGTACAGAGAGATTAGCATGTTTATTTTGGAAGCATATATTTTTCTAGTTTATAAAGTGAAAATTGATTTTTTTTTGCATCTGCAAAATTGTCATTAAAAATATAGGTAGAGGCAGGACTCGAGCGTTCACAACATTCGTCCACACCACCGCCTAAACCGCCAATGTCCCAGAGATCAATGTCTCAACGATCAGGTTCTCTATCTCGCCAATCGACCGCCGATTCAGACACGGACAGTGCTCTTGGTTCAACTATAGGACCGGAACCAATCAGAAAGAGTCCTAGAGAGTATATAATTCCTATCGCGGTAGAGGGTGGTGGTTACGTTACTCCCAGATCGGGTAGCCTGGAGCCGGAGAATAAGACTGGCACACCGACAAGTACGAATCCACCGAGATCCCGATTTAGTAGACCAAGAAGAATGAGTTCTCTTTTATCGGATGCTAGCGAAGACGAGTCTCCTTTCTCTCCGTTGCATGGGTAAACAATATAATTAATCTTGACGGTTTATCAAATTCAATTTGATGTAGTGATACAGTTTGAGAGCGTTAGCTGACCACAAATATTAGATTTGGCTAAACTTAAATTGTAATCTTTTTTTCTCTCGGCAGGGAGGATTTGTTGCAAAGACATATGCATCGATTGAGGAGTTCGCGACCGTCCAGACAACCGTCTGAGCACGCCGACAGCTTGTCGTCTGGCGAGGACGATGATGATGACGGATTCGAATTATTGACTGCCGAAAACTTGTTCTCTACGTTACTGTCCAGAGTGCGAAGTCTGACGCAGCGACTTAACGTTGATGATAATCGATCTGGCGGTTTCCCAAGCACTAGATTGTTCGGCAGACTCGGCTCTCAATCGTCGCAAGCGTTTTGGGGTCTTAACAAGCCGCTGTCCAGGTAAATATACAATCTTGAACTGTTATTCGTATAAGGAATATTCTAATCATTCCCAGTTGGAATTAATATATCACAGACATATCGAGAAAGAGATTAGATTTAACGCCGAGATCTCGACAAAATTGTTATTAACAACTAACTTGTTATTTAAGAATCTTTAACTTTAATGATGATAATGATAATGGTGAAAGATGATGGTTTTATGCTTGTCTGTGCAAGCTACGAGAGCTATGTCGAAACACGGACCATGACTACGTGAGTCCAATTGTAGAATGAAATTGTAATAGAGAACTTAGTGTACGCGCGCCTGCTAGCTGAGATACAAGTAGTAGGAATCGCCGTTTAACAAAACGAAATACAGAAATTGCAATTGGACACACGCTACAAGCAGGTTAAAAATTAGATCGCATATTTATACGTGTACATATTTGTGTCAACTTAATTTTGCCCACTTTGGCTTAACTATGTGCCACATCAGATACACTTAGGAGTAGTGTACACGTTGTGAAAATAAACAAGCCCGAAATACCTGCTATCAACCCGCATAGGCTGACACCCTTTGCTTCTTGCCAACACCATCTTGCTAGTACTGATACTTTCGCCTTTCGACACTTGGACTTATTTTGCACTCTTTCGTATCACAGAAGACTTTCCACTGGATGTGAACATTTTTTTTTCTCTCGCTATTCTTCTTTCTAACATATGTTTCGTACAAAATAAAGATAATTTATATCATAAATTATCCATACATTTACATAGAAGTGACGTTTTATCGTTTTCTTGCGTACAGGCGGCTCTCGGAATCGCAATTTAAACATTCTCTGAGTCGCGATGCGGATATATTTTCAAAGAGAGACTCCGCCAGTACTTCCAATCCCGGAACTCCAAATAGTCTTGGATCGCGTAGCACACCTTCCAGAGAGAATGTATTTGAAATCGGGAACAACACCTTGCCAAGAGGTAAGAGAGTGTAGTCATTTTACAATTTAATGTGGTACCTTATACACGAGATTGTAGAATAAATTATACGCGTACGTAATGAAAGTCAGTGTTTAAAATGATAAAGATTTTCTCAGCGTTTAAATAATCCTACGAATCTATTGTATTAAATCTCGATCAAGGTCCACTGCAAATTGTACATACGAATATTTAATGTTGTAGAATGTTGACCTGCGTTTTTACAGAAGCTAAAGATTTTGTAATTTTTTTTGTTTTTATTCGATTTGTCTTTTTTGTTTGTTAATTCGGTAGTGGTTATATATAGTGTTAATTAAAAGTATGTAAGATGAATGTAAGAGCTTCTGTTAAATCGCTGTGGTCATCATGCTATTTTGTCACTGGTTAAATTTATTAGCCTTGTGAGAAAATGCTGGATGGTATTCAGTATGCATCTCCTAGTATCTAGCTGTTGTCGAGTCGTTGATAGACAAAGCACATCTTTTTGTTTACTTTTACCCTTATTGTTTCTGTCTTTCTTTTTACTTCTCTTTCCAATATATTAATTTTTTGATTTCTTGCCTGACAATGTTTTGCAACTTTTGGTACTAACACCCAATAGATTAATTATATGGTTCATGTTTGGCACAGATGGGTATATGTTTGGAACAGATCTCTTATTATTTGTGATTTTATAAATTAGAACATTGAATTTGTATTAAGTCAGGAAAATAATACAAATTGACATGATATTAAATAATATTTTGTTATAGACACTTACATACGTATAATAATTTACACACGCGCGCGCGCGCGGTCATTCTTAATAATATGTCAGTACCTCAGGGGATGAATATAGAATCTAATTGTAAAATAAGAAAAAAATTATATGGAACAGACGAACACACGGGTCGTTTATTTATCGAATTACAATAAATTAAGGATACTCTCTTTTCCCATTGCAATGTGTATCTCTCTTTCTAAAATAAAACAATCTATATTCGTATTTTGTTCTTGTGTCAAAGAATTCAGATTTAATCTTCGAAGTATGCTGACATATAATTAAGAATTACTTTATGTAACTCTCTTAAAAATATAACTGAGGAATAACAAATCTTTTTTACAACTATTTTTAGATCCTGCATTCTCAAAAGCATGTTTGCACGACCCAATCCTTTGGGACAACCTATCTATCTAATAATTTTGTTTATTTACTTATTTTTTACTTAAACTCATTTTTGTCAAATTTTTATTTATACGAATCTATAAAAGCTGCAGGGTCTGTAATGTGGTGTTTGCAAATTAATATAATTTTTAATACGAAATACACATGTTTGAATATTAAAATAGCTAATAAAATAACAAATAGGATCTGTCCCTAAGCAAATGAAAGAAATATAGATTATATATAATAGCAAGCTCACTTTGCCTGACATAGAACCTTGTAATATGCCCTAGTTGTTGCAATGCACTGCCGCTGTTGATTTTTATTAGCTCATAACATTGTAATAGCAATTTCTTCTTTTTCATTCACCTAGTGTACATTAAATTTTGGAGCATGACTGCACACATATCCATATACAATGTACAAGAGTCTTAATTCCACTATCCAAGACAGAAATTCATATTTAATTCAAGTTCATGCATTAATTTACGTCTATCGTCGACTCTTCAATCAGTAACTAAAATAATTGTTTGTTAGCACTCTCGTGTGCATATCCGAATTATACAGTAATTTTACGATTTTTCGGCTTAATCGACTTGGTTAACTTAACGACAGGGACTTCTAAAATGATCTTTTTTTATTCACTTATGAGAAAATTCAATTAATAACGTATCAAAGTAGCTATTGTTTTACTACTCTCTATCCTATTTCTAAAAATGTAACAAATATATAAAGTAAAAGTACGCCGTTGAAACAGATAATAACGAGAGAGAGTATAAAGGGTAATAAAGGAGGGAGTATAAACTTTGTCTATGTGAATGTTTTGTAAATTATATCGGCAGAAAATCCAAAGAAGACCCTGTTTAATATGATCTCGTTGGCATCGCATACGGCCATTAAGTTAGCAAACAATTATTATCAAAGATATAATGTAGAAAAATCTACAAGTGGCGTCGTTTTGTGATACGTTGATTGACGGTTTTATTGACGGTTGTTGCAGCGACCGTGCGAGTGACTCTACGTAGGCGGGCTGACGGTAATCCCCAGTAGACAAACCAAGTTAGGTAGTAATATCTTGTATGCCTAATTCAAAGTGAATGTGACGCCAGTAAAGTCGCACGTAATCTTGTTATACTTCTGACAATGAGAATATAAAAGAAAAAAAGAATCTTTCGCCATTCGGTGACGCGTACTCGTCCGAGGTGTTCCTCGAAAGTGTACTTGGTCAATCTACCTATGTTACCACAGAGTCTCTGATCGCAGCGATGCGTTCGGCAAAACGGTATAATTTTCGTCACGATGACGAGAGGAAGACATTCGCATCCTCGCATTAGAATGATTTTGCTTGTGCGCAACAACGTACAAAGCTCGAAAACAATTATACACTTTTAACACTTTTGTCACGTGCGTTTTGAATGAGACCAAACATCCTGTTCGCGAGTCTCTGTGAACCTCGGGTTACCTTTGGTATGATTTATTCTCGAATTTATACAGATATATGTGAATATATTTGGATAAAATAATATTAAAATATATGAGAAAGTACACGACAATGTATATAATGTATTTAATGCATATTGAACCGATGGCGAGTGAGGTGCGTATACCTATAGTTTTAAGCACATCGATCATACTTGAAAGCTTCGATGTTAGCGAGTGACAGCTATAAATGTGATGTGACATTGTGCAGCATTGGAATAAATCATACCGAACCCGCGCACTCGCGAAAATCGTTACTAGATAAGTTACTTGTTGCCATGTTTTAAAAACTTGAGAATAACTTTGTTATACGAGAGAGAATTATCTATATGGCATTGTTATTTGAAAATAAGAGAAAAAAGTGAAAATGATTGTATACTTGCAAGCGGAAGCTAACCCTTGTCTGAAATGGCTGATATTTGTTGTGTTTTTAAGAGTTTAAATAACAGCGTTTTTATTATTTCACATTGTCTTCGCATGCTTTGATGTAATGCATATATATATATATATATATATATATATATATATATATATATATATATATATATATTGTATTTAATATTATATCCTACTATGCACTACTTGTCCTGAGTCTACTCATTTAACACACTGTGATTTAGAAGTGTACCATGTGATATGCTATATACAATATACATACACATATATATTTATTCTACAAGATGTAATTTTAATATTATTATCAATTGTACTGTTATTTGTTACTTGAAGTCTCTGTACTTGTTTCTCCGCGGATATATAAGACGAGTCTTTTAGTTGCATGGTCACTGTTAAATGAGTATACACTTGTAATTTTCTGTATTAATATCTAAATATAAAAAAAAAACAATATGTATACACGCTACTGCTAGTTTCGTTGATGCATATTTTCAAAAAGCTATCATTTGTATATGATTTTCTTAAGATTAGTTTGAAATCTTCCACTATTCTAAGTTATTGATAAACCGCAGAACGTAATAGTCACGTTTAGAGTGTTTCCATGACTTGAAAATATACATCGACGTATATGATACAGTTGCATCACGTATAGCCATACAGAACCGTTTAAGAAGACATCCGATGAAATTTGACAAAATTTGAGAGAGAGAGAGAGAGAGAGAGAAAGAGAGAGAGAGAGAGAGAGAGAGAGAGAGAGAGAGAGAGAGAGAGAGAGAGTGGGGGGGGAGGGATGTCTCTTCTTATTTATTACATTTTTCGACAAATTTTATAAAAAGAATTTATGTATGTAGAAATAAAGGAGTGAAAATAATGACATTATTCTTCTTGTATTCTTATGCATATATCCTACAACACAACAACAACAAGAACAACATCCAATCGCTGTCCAATACGTGCAGACACATATATGCGGATACACACCCATGCGGAATGTGCATAGATTCTGTCTCGATTGCTTTCAGATAAAGTAGAAGAAGTACATGAAGAAGACGTGGAAGCGGAAACAGCGGCGCAAATCAGGAAGGAGGCGCAAGAATCTCTGGAGCAGAATTTCACTCCCAGCTTGGCGCGCAGATTGAGCAGGCAATTTATCGAGCAAACCCGACAATCCGTACCGCGCTCGCCATCCTCCACGCGCGACAACAACAGATATTATCAGTCACCAACGAGGGATTTGGCGCAGAGCCTGATAGGACCGAGCGAGATGACGAAACGGTATTCCACGTCCACGATGTCCGATCGAACAACAACGGAACACAGAGGCAGATCGCTTGATCGAGGTATTAGAAGGACCAACAGCTTATTAGAGCCGTGCAAGTACGATAGATCGGAACGGCATTCACCGCGAAGAAGCATCAGTCTGTTCGACGACGACGATTGCGATGACAAGCTGTTGCCACCTCTACCGAAGCATATAATGACGCTCGGTCGCAAGTACAAGGAGTCCGTTAGATCGAACGTTGTTGGTAACGCGAGACGAGATAGCTTTCACGGTTACAGAACGGACAAGATCCAGGAAGAGCCCGGTGATGACACATACCTATCTGCCTGCAAAGAGGATATCGATAACGTCGCGGAGAACGGCTCCACATCGGAAGGTACATCGATATCCGTGTGCAACTCGAACGCTAATTCGATGGATAATACCACTACCACTACCATCGCCACCACCACCACCACCTCAAGCATGTCGGCCAAATCTTGCGAGATCTCACCAACGGAATCCTTGTCGAATCTGGGTGACTACGGTAAGTCGATCTGCAAGCCCGACATCTCCAAGAGTTTCGAGAATCGATTGCTGGCGGCAGAGAATCTAATCAAGGAGTCGAAGCTGAAGAATCTGACGTCGCAGCAATTCAATCCGAATCTCAGCTGCAATTACAAGGATACGGACAAGTGCGACAAGGAGACTCTGACGACCACCTCGGATCCATTATCGTCAGCCAGCTCCGTCGTGTCCAAGAGACGCAGTTGCATTCCGAGTCTCAGATTACGTTCGGGTTCGTTGACCAGAGAGTCGAGCGTGAGCGCGGACCACGGCAAGTCGTTGGCCGACTCATCTGACGCATCGACCGGAGGCGTTAATCAGGAAAGATCGATCCTGAGCAAACTCTTCAGAGGCAGTGGCAGCGGCAGCGGCATTGGTAAGGAGGCTGAACCGAAGGAGCCTAAAGACAGCAACAGGAGCCAAAAACCGAAACAGCATCGCATCTCGCGCTTCCTGCGACCGGACTTTTTCGACACGCCGCGAGAGGAGAGCCAGTACGTGAAGGAGAAGGAGGCGCAGAGAGCGGCGGAGAACGAGCGCCGCAAGTCGCGGTTCATGAAGCGAAAAAGCGAGGGCAAGGAGCGCAAGGAGGACGGCTCGAGGGGCGAAATGATCTGCAAGGAACAGAAGAATGAGATAAATGCGCTGCAGAAGGATAAACTGGGAAATGCCGTCTCTGGGACGGCTGCCTCCTCCTCTTCCTCTTCCTCCTTCGAGAACAAGTCCAACGGGGATAAAGGAAGAGGGAAGCTCGAACAAGGCTCGAAGAGCAGCTTTCTACATTCGTTGGAGAAGAAACTGGAGAGGTTGCGCTCGAACGACGAGACGACCACGAAGCCGAGCGCGCCGATGTTGAACGGCAGCTCGATCTCGGGCGATCTCGGGAAGGAACGCGAATTGCGCGAGTGCTCCGCGCCGCCTGTCGAGTGTCCGCCCGCGGAATCGAGCTTGCTCGAGGTGAAGAGGACGCTGAGCGTGGAGGATCTCACGCGTCGTCAAGGATCGAACAAGAGTGCCAAGAATGTGCCGTCGAGGGGACGTGTGACATCGGTATTGGGACTTTTCAAGACGAACGCGGATACGACCAAGCGGAACGCGAATGGCAGCAGCCGGTCGCAGAACGCGATCATGAGTAAATTGAAGAGGAGCCCGCCCAAGTGCGTCAAGACGAGTCAGGCCGAGTCATCTTTGGAAGACGATGTAACAGCGACGAGCAAAATACCGACGAAATTCGCTAGAACCGACAATAAATCGGCGAAGAAGCTGCCGGAAAACAAGAGATCGCCGGAGAAGGTAGTGAGCGAGTGCAAAAGATCGCCGCCTAAAGAGAAATCAAAGGAGAGGGAGTCGATCGCTAAGGAGAGGAAACCTTTCGTGGATAAGCAATCGAGGGAATTGAAAAGAGCGCCGGAAAGAGTCGCACCATCCTCAGACTCCTCGGCGTCATCATCTGCGGATAAAATAAAGCTAGATAAAGTAGACTCGCCGAGAAAATCGTCGGATCAATCGGAATCTCTGCGGAAAGTCGTGGACTTGGATAAGCACGCGGAGTCCATTATCAATAGCGAGGACAGGAAACTGATTAAAACCAAAAGGAACATTAACTCTCTAGTAAGCAAGAACGAGTCCGTCACGAAAATTGACAAAGGCGAGGATGTCGATAAGAGGATTAAGAAGCCGGTCAAGTCGAAGGAAGATGCGGATAAAGATGAGATCAACGGGTCTAGGAAGAAGAGGATAGTGCGCGTCGTGAGGAAAGTTGTCAAGAAATCGTCCGACAGCTCTGAAAGCAAGTCCGACGAGAAGGGAAAGTCATCGAAGCCGCTGACGAAGAAGAAAGCCATGACGATGAAGAAGGAGAAAGATCCCGAAGACCCGACTGTCACGGCGCAAGGCTTGATCGAAGGAAACGATCCTGATGATCGGACTTTCGCCGCGAAATCGTCGGAACAGGCGGAGTCGGACGCGAAGCCCAAGGATTCTGAACACGCTATGGAAAATACAAATATGAATGAGATCAAAACTGATACTAAAGAAACCCGTGCTACATCCGATAAATCCGATATAAACGTATCGTCTACCGATCTCTCGCAGGCGAATTCCATGCTTCGGAACGCTTCGAGCGTTTTGCCCATGGACCCCTCGAGTTCCACGGGTCGGAGCTTTAATATCTATCAGTCGAAGCAACAATCATCGGAACAACATCGGCCAAGTAGGGCGAATCTGAAACTCGATCTGTCCAAGATACCGCAACATACGTTTAGACACGCGACTCCCAAGAGAGACTCGCCCAGATCTGGTTCACCCGAAACGAATCCCGCCACGTTTCGCGGATCGCTTGAAACGGACAATCTTACGGCGGAGAGTGGTGATCGACACTCCAACAAACTGATGGAGCGTCTGTCGAAGATGACGCACCATGCCAACATTACCGGCAACAAGATAATCATCGATAAGCCGTTGCGAGCGAAAGACGTTGCCGAGCTGAAGCGAGAGGTCACCGAATACGCCAGGATCATAGAGAATCACGTGGAGTCGCGAGATGGACCGGATCGCCCCAGCCAGCGGACTGTCGACCAGGCGTTCGTCTCGGGCGAACCGGTACAGAACGAATCGAAAGAGATCAAGCTGGATCCTTCTGAAGGGTTCAACGATGATACAGTGACTAAAGAGCCACCGGAAGATTGTACCAGCGAGATGTTCTCGCCCGAGGAGCCCGAGAGTTTTGATTCCTGGTCAATCTGCTCGGCCGACCTGAATCACAATCGCGGCGATTTGCACTCGCCGACATCGCCGTCGTACTCTCTATTCATGCGTGGCGACAGCTCGGAATCGGTGATAGACCGAATACGCAGACGCAGTTTCTACTCGAGATTCAACGACCGAAAGAGGCCATCCTTGACGGCGCCGCCACCGGGAGTGAGCAGCGTGACTCTGCCTAGAAGGTTCAGCTTTAACAGCTCTAGAGAAAGGGAACGCGACAGATTGTACAATTATGGAGTTCCCAGAACGAGGTACACATTCACTCTTTATACGAGATTCAGCTCTCTTCCTGATTTTTCGCCTATTTAAGTATCGTGATCTGTATCTAGATATAATAGGAAAAGAGTAAATCGAGTTACGTTTTCAAGCTTGAGAATTCGTAGCTTCACGAGCCAAGTTCGCACGCACTAACCGTTTAATAATTTAAAATATTTCGTAGGGCAAAGGACAAAAATTACATTTCGTACGGCGACGATGATGTGTCCTCAAGGAAATCACCGGTCGACCGAGAGAGATACAGCGACGCATTGAACGTATCGTCGTACAGTCATCACACGGAGCCGAGAACCTTCTTCGATCATTACGGTAGTGGCTTGCCATCTTCCTCGCACGATTCTCTCAGGAGATACGCGAGGTCCCCGACGTTGGATCTTGTCGCCTCTCGCGCCAAGTATCATAGCACGGACGTCATCGCGGACAACGATCTCGCCGGAATCTCGTACAAGAGTCCCCTGTCGAGATCGTTTCTGAGTGACGGCGTGGCGGACTCTTCCTACTATGGTAGGAGCACGTCGACTACTTTGCCGAAAAAGTATGGCTCTACTGTCGGTGGCCTAGAACCGAAGAGCGTAGAATATTACGAGGAGATTCTGTCACCGAGTAATCCCGACTATCTGTCGCCACGCGACACCTGCCGTTCGCCGTTGCCGGATATCTATCTGAGCAGGTGCGAGAACGGATGTAATCACAACGGCAATTTGGATCTGCAACAGCTTAGCGCCGATAAATCAAGAGCTTATACGGATGCGGAAATCGCCGAAGGGAACAGTAGGCTGCTTGGTGAGCAGAAAAGGTATATAATAATAAAAAAATATGTTAGATACACATGGGCACACACACATTCCATCCGTATAAAATTCTCCGAGGTTTTATTCTAATTATTTATCAACTTCAAAACGCATTTTTCCTATATTCGTCGATCTCACGAATTGCCTTCAACAATTATCTTTTGAATTTTTTTCGTCTTGTTTAACATTTAACACTAGTGTTATACATAGTTGTGACTACATAAAGAATTTCTCTTTTTCAGAAACGTAATGCAACGCTTCAGTGAATCGAGGGATACGGCCTCGACAGCTACGGATATTCTATCGAATATATCTGTTACTGAACGGAATTGATTAAATTCAGACAGAAAGTAATTTTGTAAAAAGATAATGTGCCGAACGCGTTTTACTACAACGATTTTATAATACAAATTCGTGTCAAAATGTCTCGCGCTTCTTCGTCACGACGATGAAATAGTCGCGATGGCAATAAAGACGGAACGACGAATATTATTAAATGATTGAATATATACATTGTTATATTAAAGTATACGCTTAAAGTATCAAAATTACTGTTTTAGATGCGGTTTAAAATCCTATCTCTGAACCAGCGATCAATTTCGTTTAACACAGAAATGATCAGAAATTTTTGTTTGTGTTTCTTACTTTCTCATATTACATCGAAAAGAGTTAACAAAGAAATGTGAAAGAATATATAAGATTTCAACTATCTTTCATCGCACGAATCTCTTTAAGCTTTTCTGACATCGGGAAATATAATTCTACTGACATCTTCTCTATGACTAAATGCATACTAAGAGAACACTTTGACTCTGATATTTATAGAAATATAAATATAAAAGTTGGCAGCTACTCCTACATTACAGCAAAAGAGATGAAAAAATCTTCCAAAGTGTCAATCTAACGAATTTAAAGTGCGTATAATAGGTGTTTTTATTTTTACTGAAAAAATATATTTAAAGATCAATCTTTATCAGTTTATCTTTTGTCATAATTATATTTATAGTGTGAGGATAAAAATAATTTTCACGTCATATCAATTAACAACCCAATTAACGAATCGGTGATGATGATTTCGAAGCAGCGTGACATTTTAGGGTGCAATAGGCCAAAGACTAGTGAAAACAAAGTGCGAATGACGCATTTTAGTTTCTTACGCGAGTATCGCTTTATCCAGTCGGAGATTTTCGTAATTCTTCCTTCTCTATTCTTTCTCCTAGCTTGCCTATCTGCTCTTCAGTTGCTTTTTCATTATTTCATGTTCGTCACTTGACTATGCACGTATATACGAGAAGACAAGTGGAAAGGAAACGGGAAGACGTATGAAGGAAGAAATATGAAAGCTTGACTATGTATGTACTTATGAAAACAGTTTCTGATTGAATCGATCAGAGATCGCGAGAAAAGAAACAACGCTGTTACAGGCCTAAAAACCTCTGACTGATCAGCCCCACGGTCTTCCGCTTGTTACGTATGTGTTTTCTATTGATATACATATTTTAAAATAAATATCAATGCTCTTCAAGTGCTTTGTCCACAAGTTATTACTCTTTTTACCTTTCACCCAATGTATGAATGCGAGCAGTATTTAACAGCGTGACGTTACTACGAATAAGAGATCTTGAAATTGGTTCCGTGAACAGTCAACTTTTCTGCTTCGTTTGTGAAATGAAATTTAATTCAATACTCGCGCGTTATTTGCAACAACTAGAGAGTTTAATCGCTCGAACAAATTTATGGCGGCCGATCTGTTGATAAATCCGATAAAATTGCGCTTTTATATAGAAATATATGGAAAGGAGAACAAGTTGCGAAATGTGCGAGAAACATTTGTGCCTACTACTCGTACAAAATCATTAACTGGCAAGTTTTATGCGAAACACGATGTTTTCTCTCCATTGGACGTTAAAGAGGACGATATCAACTTGATTAAACGACAGACGGAGATGATACCCAAAGATGTTTATTCCTTTAGGCCGCCGGCAGTAAACATGGAGTAAGTTGACGAACGAGTAAATGTACATGAAAACTAATAATTAGTTTTAATAACAAATCGTTTTTATAGATACGGCTGGTTCACCGTACCGCTAGTATCTGTCACGAAGGATCCAAGATTACGCTTCTCCAGGAAACAATCGGATTTTCTCGCGAATGAACTCGTACGTCGAAAACTGCAAAGAGGTCTGCCGGAAAAAAGATTTGCTGGCGTGCCGTTTAGAACTAAATAAATATTTCTCTCAGCGACATTATGGTTTTAAACAAATTGTGGAATAAAATGTTTATGTATCGCGTAATTGAAGGTTCAACAAACTCTTTTCTAAATATATCGTTGAAGAAAAGAAAGGTGATATATATCTTTTAGATATTATTATCAATCGCTTGTTATCGCTAAAGTCGGCTGAACTTGACAAAATTCGATACATTGATTCGAGCGATGTTGTGTCGCTGTTCCCTGGCAACAAGTACCAAGTGGTGGTAACTCTTTCGCAAAATGGCATGGGTCTTTAAAGTGTATACGTTTACGCTCTTTTACCGAACCAAGTCCAGAAAGTGAGATCTGGACACGGATATTCAACCTGAATCTAAACGTACAAATTGAAAATTCGTACTTTGTTATCGTCCATCATGAAGCTATCGAAGCGATAGTGATCCGAATGCACATACAAATACCGGCAACGATGCTGTTAACCATATGATATGATTGATGAAACTGTCATTAGACAGTTGAACGGTATGGCAGGCAGAGCTTTTCGCGTTAAAGTACAGCTAGATGTACACGCGGTACGTATCAAGACACGATTAATCAAGATATTTCATATGTTGTATCGCAATTCTTATTTACGCTTCAAAACGGCGTCAAACGTGTCTAGGTAACGTGTCCTGGCGTTTGGTTGTGTCCCAATGGCAAAGTGGCTCTGCGAGTCAACGCTCTCGATTCCTGTGCGGAATCTCGCGGAATAAGCCCGATTTTCCCGCTCTTGTTCCACGACAAATTTACTTTCAATAAAATCTTCGCTCGAATAATTTCCCTGACGGAGGTGCAAAACACATTGGAGCAAGAATTTTTATACGCGGAATTGATACAGTGGACAACACCGGCTAGCCGAGGCATTACTTTGGCAACGTTTGAAACAAATTTGGCAGATTTGTTGTATCCCGCACCAAGCTTCAAAGGCTTACTAGCCGGAGTGGATATAGACCTTCTGATGGAGCCGACTAAATATTTTCCCGTATGTCTTTTGCATCCGTTCGTTTATAATCTAGGATAAAACTTTTCACTAGGACCAAACTGTCGTTTTCGCCTCAGGGTATCATAGCACCTAAAATCGAAGTCTCCACCAAAACGATTGTCGAGGAAATATTGGACTCCTATGACACAAGTATGAGCAAATGTTATGTCATCAATCCAAAAATGATTAACTCTAAGGTACTTGATAGATACAAAATAGAATCGACAAGCATGTATCACTTAAATTTTCTCTTTTCATATATATTAAATATACTCGTATACATTGAGAATCATGGATTTGTATGTAATCGATCCTTTATATGTAAATTTCAGCAAACGGCATGTGACCAAAGGAAAAGACCGATTAAAGGTATTATAAGGCAACGAAGAGTGTGTCATGCTAAGAGTAAACCGAGATCTCAAAGCTGTCAACCGTAAGTATTATTATTATTATTATTATTACATATTATTAATGTTGATGTAAAATGTATCTTGCGTATGAAGGTATCGTCAGAGATCGAGCGATTCTCATCAATGTCCTTCGTATACTACGAGCCATCAGACAGGATCGCAAATTGATCAATGTTATCACTCAATAAGGAAAAATTTTATATGCACTTGTCGACCAGGTTTCCCAAAGTTAGTCGAACCCACTGTCATATGTGACAATACCCATGGTACAGACAATTGTCCAGTTTGTTTCAAGTATAATTGTTATTTTCCCAAATGCTACGACGATTCTGATATAGTCAAGAAATATATTGACACTAAGCAAAGATATCGCAGAAATTTTTCTGATATTAGAGAATGCGGCTGTATTTGTAGAAACGACGCATTCAACATGCAAGAAGAAGCGGCAATGCCATTGTGAGTTCATTGAAAACGAATGAATTCCTTGAACGTATTTTACATTACAATCGTTTTGTCTTTACAGATTACAATCTAAAATCGAAAATCTTCACAAAACTAAAGAAAAATGGTATGCTACTGGAATGACGGATAAGTAAGTGGCGCTGTGAATGAAATTATCGTCTATAATATACAATGTGAGAATAAATTATGAAAATATTATTTCAGTATTATGGATTGTGATCCGAGATGTGAATACACACGAGACTATTCGGGCTATGGATTTTACAAGAATTTAGAAAAATTTTACAAAAGAATGTATAAGCAAGCGAAAATGCGTGCGCAAGAGGCTGATGATTGATGTGAAAAATATTATTGACGCCCAGATCTTTCTCTCTAAAGCAATTTTTATATCTGTATTATAAAATTCTGAAATAGACTGCTTAATATTTTATATATATCCATAATATCGAACAAAGCAATCTCATTTAATAAAAGAACAGAAAGATTTTAATTGTGATTAACTAAAGTATTAATTGAAATGTAAGTTGTGTACAAGTATATTAATAGAAATTGTTCAATTGTTATCACATACTTTTGCAAACATACTATAGTTGATACAAATATATGATTTATATATATAATATATATATATATATATATATATATATATATATGTATGTAAATGCTGGGAAATGTGTAGTGCGAGAATACGTTTGGAGAATATATATGTACAAATATATGTATATAAAAAGATTATTTATTTCCTGTATACTTGGCGTCCGCTTTTGTATGTCGGTGCATCCGAGATTCGATTGCCACGTAGAGCGACAGATTTCCTCAAAAGCGCCGGCGTTCTTAGATATAAGCCGCGACCTTGTGGACTCCAAGCCCGCAATAAAACACGCTCAGTTTCTTCAGCAGCAATCGCGATCCATCCTATAATAATTATAGAACCATAGCTATAAGATCGAAAGTGCAAACTTAAATTTATTTATTGTAAAGAAAATTTACCCGCACTGGATAAAACAATATCGGCGATCGATTCATTCCTTCCGATACCAGTAACTTCCATTTCCTTAGATCCTAAAGCCGGCCAATGTTTCAATCGATCCGGACTGTTGTCAGGTACGACAAACATTTCCGTTTTGAGTAGCTCATTGTATACACTGTCCGCATCCTCAGTACGAGTTAAAGTTACCGGTAATTCGCTACTCGAAAATATTGTACACCTAAATGATATGCAATCGTTTTTAATACTTGGATACCTTTAATTTATTATATTACTATCGACAACCATAAGTACACATAAGTACCTAATAAAACTATCGCCTTCTGCATAATCCAATCTGCCTATTCCGCCCAAAAATATCGTTTGACTTACACGTAGAACGAAAGTTCTAGGCGAGATTATTTTTTTCGGTAAAACCGACAAAAGTTCCTGCGTTGTCAGCAAATCTAACACCTGATCCGGTTGAATGGTACCGGGAGTATCGTAACACCAACGGCTGTATTTGTACTCCTCCTTATTCTCGTCAAAACCGAATTGTTGCGTACGCTTCTTGTATTTTTCTTCCACAAACAGATCATTTCCTACTTTAGTCTCGACTTTCGATTGAAAAGTTCTGCCAATGTGACCTAAATTTACAGTTATTTATAACACATTTATTTTCACATGCCAAAAATAATGCAAAAATTTTCAATCGATTATACGCAATTGCATATCGTGAGAATTTTGCACCCAAATACGATACATACTTTGCAATGTTGCGTATTTTAAATTACGCGTCGTTTTGAACTGATCGATTCTGAATTTCTCTTCAGTACACTTGTACTGTTGTTCTTTTCGCAGTCGCAACATTCTCAAGTAAAGTCGCCATTTGAGAGGATTTAAAATAGGAAATTTTAGCAAGTTCAATGTTGTGCCTGGCCAAGGAGAAATGGTTGCACGTTGTATAAGATCCACAGCCTGTACCTTGCAATAATCGGACTGCAGAAGTGCGTTGAACAGAGAGGATTTACCAACGTTTGTGCATCCGATCACGTAAACATCTCCTAAATTGCAATTATAATATAATATAATATAAAATATGGAGCATATATCGCGCCTTCCTGAAATGATCAATTTCGAATCCTTACCCTTATATTTCCAGATGCTATGTAATTTATTTATAAGTTCTTCCATGCCATAGCCAGTCTTCGCAGATACGAGTGCTACATGTCTGATATTCTCCTTCTTGATTCCTGTACCTTCCGTAGCCTTTAACAAGCAATCCTTAACGTGAGCAAAGAAATGTTTCGAATCTTGCGGTAGCAAATCTACTTTATTTCCCACGACGAATACCGGCGTCAAAGGATGCAGCACGCTATTTATTTCAGGCCATATGCTACATGGAAAATCCGTAAGATCGACCATCAGGATGACGGCGCATTTCTTCGTTTTTATCACTTTTAAAAGTTCTGGGTATTCGTCCGCAGATACCTTCACCTCCAACGTGGTGTTGTAATACTGCATAAAGTGGCACCTTTGACAGATCATAACTCGCAATTCCTGTTTGCTTCTTTTCAGAAACAGCTCCGAGGGCAAGTAACCTGGTAGAGCTTGATCCTTACAGTGCAGCAAGGCGCCACAACCACCGCACGGAGTGGAACTAATATTGGAATTTGGATCCGGAGTTCCATAATTGTTGAGCCAGGCATTGTCCTGCGAAGCATCATCGTATTGCTCGACATCGACCATCCAATTGGACGGAACATTCGACAAATCTCTCCTATATGACGCATCGGTATCCGTTTCCTGTAAATAACCCTGCAGAGTGAGTTCTTCCCCCTTTTCCAAAGCTGCACTTTTTGCCTCTAAATATCTCTCATATAGAGCTTTATACTTGTCACTCAACGATATTGTATTTTCATCAAAATTACTTTTATTCGACTCGTTCGAAGACGTATCTACATTATTGTATGGGTCTGTACTCGCGTATGGCATATGTACAGGCTTCGCTACATCTTCTTCTACATTTCTATGTGCCTGCTCCAAGTGGCTGTCGTCGCTTTTATTATTTTCCGTATCCAAGAGTATGCTGTAAACGGGTACATTTGTGAGCTTATCTATTCGTGCTTCCCTCTCAGCATTCTCAGCCCTCTTCTTCGATACGAAACGCTTCATGTAATTCATTTTCACTTTCTGATAATCCAAATAATCGCAATATATCAATTTCTCCCGCAATGCCTCGATTCTAGGATCGAGAGACGGTTGACCGTCATCCTCTTTCGCGTCGCATTTCGTCGAGTAATTGAAAGCTTGAATCAGCTTACACCTATCGCGATAGGTTTTCGAATGACGATACGTATTACCTACGTAGATTTTCCACACAGAATGTTTTGCGAAAGTAATCAATTTAATATTATTTACAGACAACATCGTAGACACAACATGTGCCCCAGTGTGGCATGTGTCATCGGTTACTTGATAAAGGTTAGAATCTCTAAGAAGCGGATAACCTTACTTTTCTCGACATATTGTGAAATATATTTACATTTAGATATGTGAATTGAAAACGTTGTTAATTTAGAGTTAAAGTCGTTTTCCACGACTGGATTATAATTATATATAGTGGAATATACTGATTGTGAGAATTAAAGAATTCAAGTTGCAATCCCTGCGACAATTCAAATTGGTATGTATGTACATGCACACGAGGTAGAGTACGTGCATGCGCACAAGTTATCCACGGATAACTGATTTAAAAATGGCGGATTAGATTTCAAATCTAATTTTGAATTGGCAACTAAAATCGAAATAATTTCTCATTTTTGGATAAATATTATTTTTTGCTTATACAAAAAATTATTGTATATATCTTAATTGCTAAAATAATTCTAACCAACTTACCGTGAATCAATCTTCGTTCAATTGTATATCTATATTTTCAATCTCTTCTCTTATATTTATAATTTATATATTTACTAAAAGAG
This sequence comes from Aphaenogaster ashmeadi, assembly GCA_003063805.1. Classification (NCBI taxonomy): domain Eukaryota; kingdom Metazoa; phylum Arthropoda; class Insecta; order Hymenoptera; family Formicidae; genus Aphaenogaster; species Aphaenogaster ashmeadi. Next base: position 831,406 of record NJRQ01000042.1, on the reverse strand, counting down.
AATAAAAATTGTTGGAAAATTGTCCCTGTTAATTGTAAAAAAGAATAACAAGACATCTTTGTAAGGTATATATACATAACTTTGTTTGTATATTTAATATATGACAGGATAGTTATATATAAGTTTGAATTATTCAATATACTTTTTTGAATAATATATGTATATATGTACAAACTATATTCTTGTGTGTAATATTCGGAATACACAATCGGATTTATCGGACATAAAATTCGAATACTCGACAGATAACCTACGCTGCCGCGCGCAAGTAATTTAGTACGGCTTGATTAATAAAATGAAATATACTGCAGTCGACATTCGGCCGATTCGAGAAGAAAATTCTTCGATGTCAATTGTAACATTTCTGTTTTCCTCCTGTCTTTTCGAGCGTTTATCTGATATTTGTCTTTTATTTCTCGCTTTTATACAGTTCCCGTGCGTGGCATCGCAAATTAAAATATAAGACTAAATGGAATAGATGTAGTTTCTTAAAAAATTTCTTAGACGTAAAAATTATTCTAAAAACAATACAAATTTGCCTCAACGATGTTTAAAAGATATCTAAAAGATATCTGAAGAATTCGAATATCGATCAGATGTCTCTTAAGCGTCTTTTAAATATTGTCTTGGATGTTATGCTATCATTTAGGCAATCTCTTCTCATGATGACAAGAAAAAAGTCCTTAGTGCCGAAAACTCGCGTTAAATGGTTAAATTTTGATAAAAGTTTTGTCCGCGACCAAAATATTTCCTAAGGTCGTATTCCGTTTAGGGTTTTCTTTATCAACTTTATCAACTATTAACAGTTTACACACACTCTCTCTGCCACATTTGGTATTTGGAGTACCTATGCTAATTTCCATGTTATCGCATTATACGTAGATATGCAGTCTTTTACAAAGGTTGTCGATATCTTTCCCCGCTGTTTTTTTGTTTTTCTTTACCTCTTTTACCTGTATTCATTCCGCTTTTTAATCGGAATTTATGTAAATCGTAAATAGATTCTTGCTTTTTATTTGGTATTTATGTTCCACGATATACTCACAATTAGACATAATATGTCTCTGTTCTTAATTCCTGATATCGACTAGCAAGTCTGTTTTTCAATTATGTACTCGGAATACATTCAATTCTTTTTTTTTTTTTTTTTTTTTTGACAAAAATATCGAAGGATAATCACCATCTTGATAATAATCACCGAATTAACAACTCCTTGCCGATATTTCTCAGTTATTAATATCACCCAATCTCACATTTTTATTTATTCTCCATAGAATTAATTTTCGTATCCGTTTAATTTTTCTTACCGAATGACACTATCGATCGACATCTGCCATTGCTCGTCTCTTCAGACTCAAGCTGGAAATTCTGAAGCTCTCGTCCATCCACATCAGCGAGCGCTTAAGCATCCGTAAAACATGCGGCACACGTCACATAAAGACGTTATCTAGGGTGGGCAGGTTCTTCCTGGTAGGTGTCGAGGTAACGCCGCAACTGACCCCCTCGTCCTCGAACGTAACCATTTTCTCGCGACTCCTAGTAGCGGTATTGCAGCCACCGCTACCACCACCGTCCAGCAGTCGTGTCTGGCTGGTGGTAGCGATCACCCCGGTAGCAACCGGCGGCGCGATCGCCGTGGAAGGCCTGAGGACCGACGCGGGAGGTGGCGGCGGCACCGCTACGTCTGTCACGGCGGCCGCGAGATTGAACTCACTGACGCTGCGCGGCACAAAGTATTCAAAGTGCAACGAACTCTCCTGCTGTCGGTGTTGATGATGATGAGGCAGCTGCTGTTGCTGTTGCTGTTGCTGCTGCTGCTGCTGCTGCTGTTGTTGCTGATGATGATGATGATGATGCTGCGTTGGCGACAGGCAGCTCCTTCTTAACGGCTGGCCTCGTTGGAACTGTTGCTGCTGAACGCTAACGCCTGAGGACGACGAGTTGCTCGTCGTCCTGCCGACGGCATCCAACGGCAACGTCTTCTTGCGCGGCAGCGAGTGATGGCCTGGCGACAACTTTATGGCAGTGTTCGAGGGGTGGGCCAGGAGCTTGCCGTCTCCGGGGCTCCTGGCCTGATGCTGTCAGGAACCGGCCGGCACCATCGACATGGCGATCGCCTCCTCCTCTTGTTCGGACAATCGCGAGTCGCTGGTGCCGCCTCCGTCATCGAGATCGGCCTTGAGGCCGGAAGTGACGGCTGCTGCAAAGAAAAAGAGAGGGACCACGCGTGACTCCTGACTGCCACTCGTCTCGGCGGTCATACAACCGCGCTGTTCTTTTCGATCGTACTTTTCGGAAATTCTCAGTTTCTTCGGTCGCGATTGGCATTGGTAATGACGACAACTTTTATTACGTAAAGTGACGGGGCACTCGGAAGATAAAACCGTTCCGCAACGAGTAGCGATTACGTCTGACTGATACATATGTATATATCGGTATCGAACTAACTAACTGTTATAAGGACTGTCGTACATGCTGTTGCAGTTTTTGAACGCGACAACTGCGTGACGGTCGACAAAATAATCAATGGTTCACGATGTTCTCTCTCTTTCTATCTCTCGTGGAAGACTTTCATCGTTGATTCCCCACCGAATGCCTTCATCAGGGATACCTGTACCACCGATAGGTCCGACCACCACGCCCGACGACATGCCGCAGGTTCTACCGAAGACCCTGACCACGCGTACCACCTCCTCCTGGACGAGGTTGAAGCACATGGCGATCAGGCCCATCCCGGCGAGGATGTAGAGCGAGCAGGCGCATAAGCTGAGCTCCTCCAGGGTGGTCGAAGGCGCGTTACGCCCCACCGGCATCAAGTCTCCAAAGCCGATCGTGCCAAGGCTGGTGAAGCAGAAGTACCCGCCCTCCAACAAGCTCCAGCCCTCCAGACGGTTGAACATGACCGCGCCGCCGCATATATACACCAGCATTATCGCCAGGCACAAGCTGATCGGTATCCTGACGGGGTTGGCCTCTAGCATGTACGCCGGTGACGAGGTCGACGATAAGGACAGCGAGCACGGGTGAAAGTGTCGCTTACCGTTGCCCGTTGTTACATCCTGAATACATGGACAAAAAAGATTTAATGTGAAAGATGTGATGTAATGTGATGTATCATCGAGTTAAAAGGAGAAATAATTTCAATATAATGTTTTCCAATCGTTATTTTTTTTTATGAGATACGCCGAGTGACGGTTATCTCTTGTCAGAATCATCATTTTAGACTTATTTAGAAGATGCACTTTCCAATAAACTTTCTAACAAATCGCACAATGTCACAGTAACGAGAAGATATCTTTTTGCAATTTTTAGAGAGGATTTCCCTCAGAGAGAAAATATGGATGGTAAGTAATACTTCCTTTCGCTTTATGGCATCGTTACGACATTACCTGGAGCGCGGTTGTCGAACTAGTGGTAGCGTGCAAAAGACCCTCGCTGCCGCAGTCGAGCAGAATCGCGCTGCCGGTGCCGCGGATCCCCAGATCGTCGCAGGAGCTTTCCCTACTTGCCGAGTAGTAGTTGCCGCCTCCCTTGGTTTCCACATGATTGTCGTAGCGATATGCCTTAGCCATTATGCCGCCGACGGGCGGTGGAGGCGGCGGCGGTTGCTGTTTTCGCGCGCAATTACGCGGCCGCCGGCACATGCGTCCGTACAGACGACGGAAGCTTCGTGCGAGCACGTCACCCACTGTGCTTAGGTAGACCAGCATCAGCGGGATTCCCGCCAAGGCGTAGACTATAGTGATCAACCGGCCCCAGACGGTGCGTGGCGCTACGCTACCATATCCTGAAATCGAAACCGTCGCGTCGTTTCTATATTTCGGTATCAGTGTCACGTGGCGAGAGTAAGTGATTGACCTTCGTGGCTACGAGCTAATAATATATCGGCGGATACCGAATGCGAGGTAACGAGCGCGTTTGACGAACAATATGGAAGCCGAGACGACGAAGAAGCTTTTCGCACTTTCAACGCGATCGTTTGAGAGTTTGGGCGAATATATATTATATATACCTATGGTCGTGATCAACGTCAGAGAGTATAGCAGGCTACTACTGAAAGTCCATCGTCGACCGTGCAGCCGTCTGTCCGCGTGATGCTCTCGGGACCGCGGAGGTAACGGTGGCACTTGCTCGTACGAGGTGCGCCTGAGGCCGCGGGCCAGATTCTCCTGGAACTCGAGGACCTCTCGGGCCGCTAGGCGAGTCCAATTCTCCTTGTAGAGAACGTTAAGATCCTCGGTGATGCTCCACAGCTTCTCGACCGTGCGTGCTCTCAATTCCATGGCGGTAGAATCGTTCTCCAGGTTTGGTAGCACGTAAGAAGTCCCGTCAGGTTTCGAGGGCGCAACCTCGGTAAGCGAATCCTATGAAAGAAGCACGGATATAATTATTGTTATTATTCTCATCGCGTAATCAGCTAATCGGAATATTTGAGCGATGATGACATCAACGGCAATTTGCCGACTGATTTCGGTTAATCAAATTTTTTCAAATGATTTTAAGAGTTAAATGCTTCAATATCAATTAAAAACAGTTGTTAAACACGAAAATATTACATTTCTACATGTATACAATTATATTTGATTGGTAATTCTGATCTTTCTTCAATATGTTCTCTCACTAATTTAAGAATCAAATCTCTAGAGCAGAAGAGAGAGAAAAGTCAGGCATTGCAGGCAGGATCAATGTTGATGACAAATGCCGATTGCTCGATTAACGTTAATTTTGTATCGTAAATTTTGTCTTTATTTATTTCACAAGTTGTTGTGCACCTATATCTATATCAAGTTTGATACGGAATCGCCGAACGGAATTAGCTAATCCCGAGTATCGGCGCCGGCGTCGAACGCCGCGCCGGACCGGAAGGGAGCGGTTTAATTGTCGTCGATTTCGACCGCTCACCGATTTGAGACCTCCCTCGAGGGCCATGAAGGCGAACGCGCCGAGCAGGGTGTAGCCGAGCACCAGCACACACACGCCAAGGCTCGCCAACAGCCCCGGAGTCTTCGTGGAGGTAGCGGTGCTGCAGCTGCAGCAGCAGCAGAGCAGCTCCGCACCTCGCACAGATCCGACGCCCCCGACGCCGCTCGCGCTATTGTTGTTGTTGTTGCTGTTGTTGCCGCTTCTACCCGGACAACATCTCGGCGCTCTTTGATAATAGTCGCCGGCGTTCTGCATCGTTTCGCCGTCCTCTGATTAAATCGGTTGTCGCCGTCGTTGTCGCCGTCGTCGCTGCCGCCGCCGCCGCCGCTGCCGTCACCGCAGCTGCAGGTGCAGCGACCGATGACGCCGCAGCTGCAGCCGCAAGCGGTAACGTTCTCTACCGTCGTTCTACCGTCGCTGTCTTACGACCGCCGCCGCGCCATCGCCATCCATCCGGTGTGAGGCTGCTTGACCTGCATCACGATCGGCCGCGACGCGATTAAGTATGTGTCTAATCAGGAGATTTAGAGCAGATTTATAGATCGTTGTATAATAATTTTGTTATATATAAGACAAACACGCGATATTTTTGATATTTTGATATTTTTCGCGCTTATGTTAAGCTACCTTTTGTCCCGTGGGAAATATCTTGTATTAATTGCTATATCGCTTTAAGAAGGTATAAAAAAAATTAATAATTAAAAAAAAGAAAGAGAGATGTTCGGATGCGTTTGAGATGATAGCTATATAATCGCGAGCGATATCAATGCCGCATTTTGCCATCCCTTGGTCGTTCTTGTTCCTCAATCCGACAGAATTCTTAGACCTCCATATAAAGTGGCAGTTTGAGGTAGCGATACGATTAGATACGATTAGATGCGTCGACGATAAATGGCTATGCGATGCACGGAGACAAATGATTCCTTCCGTAAGTAATTGGCTCGTTACGGGTTAATGACCTTCCTGGTAGCTTCTTCGTTTCGCGCTCGTGCGAAGCGAGGACCTGGGTAATACGCGTGATTAACTCGGTCGACTAGATCATCGTCGTCTAAACATTCATGTGGCGGATACGATAGGTTTATTATTTCTAACGTAACGGTAAACATCGGGAACTATTTACGACATAAACATACGTAGGGTGTATCAGCACACGTGGGACTCGTCTATCAGAATAAATTTTGTGACTAATTGTAAGACAAAGTCGATTTTTCCATAACTAAAAAAGAAATTGAGGTCATCTTCTCGACAATTTCTTCATTTTTAATGTAGTAAATATCTTTGTGTACTACATAATTAAGCTTTAAGATAAAATGCTATCAGAGAAAAGTCTACCTGTATGGAATTAATTAAGAATACAGTTTTATCATCTATTTCTGTTTCGATAGCTTAGTTTAGTATACAAAACGACTTTTATTCCGTCGACGCGAGATCCGATGGCGCGTACCCCGTTCCGTCAGTCAACCCCGTATATCTGATAAAGCAATCGGCACCGCGCAAAGTGTGGAACACGTGCAGAAATAGCCAGCCATACGATCGACCCTCGGTATACATTTGCCGCTCGCGCTCGCTCGTTACAGAAACGCGTACATCAGATGTATGGTGCATAATAGATGCAGTTGCGCGACTCGACGCGACTCGCGCCGCGCTACGTCGCGTCGGCGTCGGCGTCGGCGTCGGCGTCGGAGTCGGAGCGGAGGAAAGCGAAGAAGCGATGGCAGAAGCGGAGACAGGACGGAACGCGAATTCACTATCCTAGACCGCGATAGAAATGCCTATAAATGACTGAGAAGCTGAGACAGAATAAACGAGGGGAAAGAGGGTGAGTGAATGTACATACATACTCGCAAGAGAGCAAGGTAGGAAGAAAGAGGGGGAGAGAGAGAGAGAGAGAGAGAGAGAGAGAGAAACGAAATAAGGGTCAGACGAAGAGAGCGCGTGTGTAGATCGACGCGAAGAACACGAATTTCGAGTGAGTATGTATTAGATTTTCGAGATGTGAAGGGCATCAACGACGAGCTACTTGTTTCATCTCAAGAGAGTGTCTCGTCTTCGCATGGAAAACGACCGGCAAATACCGACGCGCGGTTGGCGATGTGGCGAATTACATGTTCGATTCGAATATATAAGAAATAGAATAATTGTTCTGAAGATGAATCGACATTCAATAATTAGAATTTAGCTGAAGAATATTAATTTTTAGTCTACGATGAGATAAAAGAAGTATCAAAAATGCAAGTTCTGTATTCTGAACTAATTTCTATTTACTTTATCGTAATAAGAATTATCGCAGTATACTTTTTTATATTTTTAAGTACAAAGGGAGAAGAGTTAGGACACGCAGTTGCAAAGAGAGAGAGAGAGAGAGAGAGAGAGAGAGAGAGAGGACGAGAGAACAAGAGATCTTCTGTCTGAGAGAGAATAGAAGAGAGATACATAAATAGAATGTGTGCGAGAAGAGTAAAGAGCGAAGCGCATGGCATGCGTATGACACCGTTAACAACGGATGTGTGCGTACGAGTATGCGTATGCATATGCGTACCTATGCGGTTGCGATGGTTCCACGTGTACTTGTGCGCGCGCGAGAAAGAGAGAAAGATCCGCGACCGTCCCAGTTGAGGCATTGTACCACGGCTACCGGAGATAAGGCATGAAATTAAATTCGACGGAATGTGGGTCGTCGTGCCGTACGGCTCCTTTCGCCACCCTCTACGTCACGTCCTGCCTGACAACAACGTCGGAGAGATACGTTGGTACCCCCCCCCCCATCATACACATACCTACACGCGTATAAGAGATATAATATACTCTAATATACTCTAGATTAGATATATCATTATAAATGCCATAACAATCGCTAAACGAGCATTTTTTTAACCGATCCATCTATACGTTGATGCTGTCCTATGCAAGGTGTCCCGCGGATCTAGCGACTCGCTTATCATCTTATGGATTCTTTGATAAATTTGCAATATTTGTTTTCATTTTTCGCCGATGAATGCATGCAATAGATCGCAATAGAGTCTGCGATTTCGCGAAATCGTCGAGTCAAAGTGGCACGACATATTCTTGCCATTATGATACATCGCTTTATTATATCGTAGTGAAGGTACGATTTTTCTTCTTTTTTTCGCAAGCATAGTTGATAAGATATCTGAATTATTATTTTTAACGTTTTTTTTTAGAACCATTTAACGCGCTTTCGCGAGGCATGTAAATGATTGTGATCGCTGTGAAAACGCCGGAAGCGTGTTTCCGAAAAAAAGCTGGAACACGCTGTTCCAGATAACTCGATACTGTATGATATACTGTCGGATCGAAAACAAATAGCTTTGGAAATACACATGTATTCCATAGACAGTATGTCGGAATTTAAAATAGATTTTTTCTTTTGATGGAAACTAATAATTTTTCATGCAATTATCAATTGCAGAAAATTGCATGTACCAATTACACGTATATATGCATCATCTTAGTCTTCACCTAAGTAAAAAAAAAATTTTTTATTTTAATGAAACTTTTAATATTGAAAATTAAGAGTGCGAGCAAGACAAGAAATATGGCGCTCTTTATTTCGCACCTTCTAATGAGCTGAGGAAACATTAATTTTGATATTGATGGGAAAAGGTAGAGGGAAGTACAGAAAATGCATAGAACCCTGATTAAAATTAAAATCAGAAATTTTGGGACATGCAGTCATATGCGCGGACCATATTTTATAGTTTGCACATACGTATGTGCTGTTATCGCCAAGTGCTCGTTACATTAGGCACTGTGCCATACACATCCATTGGCACTATTAGTCGGCCATAAGCATTCGTTTAATTGAAATGTACGCGTGAGCAAATATCACATAATTGCACTATCGGCTATTATGGCGTCATAACGCGCGTGATCAAGCGTAAGGATATAGATTCGAACTTTTATTCTATATCCACGCGAAATAATCAAATGTGGCAGGATTAACTTGTGTTTTAATTAAGAATGACGGATTAATTTAAGTTCATAATTAAAACAGATTCCCTTGCGGCAGATACTAATCCAAAAATGTTCTCTAATGTAGGGCACGAAATAACTACGAAGGAAATACGATTGAACCAGATCTCTGGATTGCCCGCTTTTTACGAGTTATATCTTCTCGTACGTAGTAGTGAGAGATCCAATATTATCCACGTGAAAATAAAGTACTATTTTCGTTTCACTTTTGTTTTAATAAAGAAGCAATGATAGAGAGAAATCAATGGCTTAATTTATACCATTTAATATCATTTAATACTATCAAATACCGTTTGATATATTTGACGGGATGTTATTTGCATGTTAAATTTGAAATAGAATGTATGTAACATCTTTCATTCTTATTATCCGAGAAAATTTCAAGATGTAATCGCCAACTTGGATCAATTTCAAATATTGTAATATTTTAATTGTCAAATATATTGCATATTTAATTTTAAATCAAATATATACCCCATTTGCATTCTCCATCGCGTATGAGCTTGAAAATATAATCGTCAAATAAAAGCAATCTTTAATATTTCAGATTGCATGCCACTTGTGTGTCAAAATATCGAATGGAGCCTCCTGTATATTATATATTATGCATAAAGCCTCGTGACGTTGACGTATAGCCTAAGTCAGCCCTGGGCGGAATGCATTAGGCTGTCTACATAGCGAGGCAGCGATTCGGGTCTGTCAAAAGTCAAGGTGTGCCCGTCACGTGGAGTAGACGGGATAAATGATTTTCCAATATCGATACGGTTTCTCGCGCTTCCCATTTCTAGACAAACTATACTCACTCAACGTCTGTAGAAAGCTTACCAGTCGTCAGATCTTTTGTAATCCTCAATTTCTTTACAATTATATAGATTATATATAGATAACACACACACACACACACACACATATAAAGATGTAATGAAAAGTGTATAGTTTGCATTTCTGTATCGCGACATCGTATAGATAGATATATGTAATATCACTATATATATATATATATATATATATATATATATATATATATATATATATTTATAGCAGAAAAAGATTTATATATATAAAATTTATAAGGAAGGATTATTTTTCTATCTCTATTATAGTGATATTATATAAGATTCCGCGATACAGAGATGCGAACTGTAGACTTACCGTTACATCTTTACAAGCTCACAGAGATCGCAGTTACTGTCAGACATAAGATACTTCCACTGACAGTTCCCGGGGGGTAATATACGCATCTCAACTCTGTAGTTACATTGTCGTAGTAATCGATTGGCACGCGAAAGGAATTCCGGGCGTTTAATTGGAATTTGTGTATGAAACGTACAATATATCTCGTCGTCTGCCATAGCCATACTTAGGAGAATGGTAGCATCGCGTAATACGCGGCTTGCCTGCGTCGTTCTCTAGCGATCTCTAATATCCAATTCGAAACCCGATTAACTAATCAATATAGATAATATAACTACCGTTATTACTATATATAATATGTGATATAATCGGTTATGATTGCGATGGAAAAATGGTATTACAAACTAATTTGTCTTTAAAAATTTTTTTTAGTTGGATTTTAAATAAAAAATTTGTGTTAAATCGAACATTACACGAAATAATTAAAAAAGTATCGAAACCAATTTGAACGTGTATTCAATTACACTCCATAAATTAAACATATATCAAACGCCAATTAGTATCAAGAGGAAAACGGAGAAGAAAATTCATATCTAATATTAAAGAGTTTTATTATCAAAATTAATATTAATATTCAAATAAAAATAAAAGAAATTAGTAATACAAAAAGAAGAAAAGAAAAAGATGTGACAATTTTTTCACTCTTGGATAGGTAACTACTTTACTTTGCTTAATATCATTCTCTCACCAATTCACGATTAGTTTCTACTAGAAGTGGATTAGAAAACGTCTTTTAAAAGCAACATTGATAACAGTGATTCAAAGTGATTCTGGTGAGAAAGCGTAACTATCGTATGCATCGAGCGGATGTCCATCGGCGCGACGACCAGGAAGGAATTCCATTCCATAAGTAGCGGACTACGCTTAATTGGAATTTATGCTCGTAGTGGTACATAAGCCACCCTATAGACAGGCACGTTGTACAGCACGGTAGTTGATAGGAAACGCGGTAGCACCGCGTAACGAGTTAGCACAAGTAAGCGAGAGATGACGAGAGATGGAGAGAGAGAGAAAGAGAGAATGTCGAGAGGGTGCCTTCTCGTGGCCCTGGTGGCTCGCAATCGATAGACGAGCGGCAGTTGGAGGCGTAGAGGTCGGTGCGAGGGTCGATGACGAAGAGAGGGGGGGGAGAGAGAGAGAGAGAGAGAGAGAGAGAGGGAGAGATGTGCTGAACTGAATCTCCCTCTGATCGCTTCCACGGAGACTACCTAGTTAAATAGGTGCATGTCCACAGCTAGAGAGATGCATAAGACCCATCTGAACCGAACTCAGATCTGCCAGATTCAACCGTGACTTTTCACCACTTTTTAATTAACTCTTAAATGAAGAGATCCTTTTTCAGCTTTTCGATAAGTACTGATTTTAAAATGCAATTTTAACAGATAACGTTACATACAATTGAATTTTCCAACAGAAATATTCATTAACACAATTGAATCATCTTTTAATATAAATAAACAGAGGAACACAAATAGTGAACAACATTAATTGAAAATGTACAGAGCATACAAAGATTTGAAGAACCGATCTTGCTATTTAATCATCAAACTAGAAGTTCAGTTAAAACGATCGAATGAAAAACGACAATAATGTATCAAATGATGCAGTTAATGATGTAATTATATGACAAATTGTTATGGCAGAATCGATGAAGAACGACGAGCGTAAGTGCCTAATTAGGTGTCTATCGATCAGTATTCTGCAATCATTATTTAAATATAGCGATAGTTTAGAATTTGTATAAAAATTTTATTTATGTAGATCCCAAGATACTTTTGTCGTTTATACAGGAAGAAAAGTTGCATAAATGGAAACTGCAGAATGGAAAATCTATACTTTCGAACTTCTGGAACTTAATTGATATTTTTAAAATAGATTATTGGATGAATTTTAATCCGCTTTTTTGAAAGAAAATTATATTCGGATGATGTCTCTCATCATTTGTTACAATTTTTTAAAGAATACGAGACAGCACGATAAATTTGAGACATTATGTAGAATAGAACGAGACCGTATTTAATCCCCGCATTCATCATGATAGTTAAAGTCGTAATCTCGTTGATTCTGCGCCTCTTTCAGAATTTTTCTTGTCATCGAGAATCTGATTTATCTTGCAGATCCCCAGCCCCGCGATTCGTAGTGAATAATAGAGAGCGCTAGTCTGAATGAAAAATAAGAGGAAAGAGAGAAAACGACGATTTCAACTCAAATTTCTCCTGGAATTTCCCTTTCGGGTGGGATTATAGATAGACGAATGCAGATGCTTGTTTCGTCGTTGGAAATTTAAATTGCATTGCAAAAGCAGTAACATATAAGTAAAAGAGAAAGAAGAGAATACAAAATAAAGAATTTTTAAGATAAATTTACTCGCAATAAAAATATTGTAATATTAGGAAATTTATAAGAAATAATTTTATAGGGAGCTTAGAAATAACACACACACACACACACACAATTGACAATTTAAATATAAGAAATAAGAGTGGAAAAAAAAGATATCAATTGAAATTTCCGTCCTGTTTTTGGATGAATTAAACGTGAATTCTTTTACACTAGCTTTCGTCGTCTCATTTCATCTTTCTCTCATTACCTCGATCTTCCTTTCCCTCCTGATGTGATGTAGCAAAAATCTAGCTACGATTCCGGCCTGTGCCTGACTGAATTTGTTTTTTCTTTCCGGATAGTTTTTCTCTCGTCTGATGAAGAATAAGGGACAGCTTGCGGTTTCTCGGTTGTCCGCTACATTTCCCGTATTCTTGATTTTGCAATAAAAATTTCCTTTTCGTTATTCTATCTCATTCAAAATAAATATTGGTTAGAGGAGAGGAAAAGATGTTGCGTATTCTGTGGAGAAGGTATGGATTGCATAGAACATTATGTCGGAAATTGTAATAGGACAAAAGGGTGGTTTGATGAAATAGGAAAGGACAAAAAAGAAATGAATAGGAAGTTATGGGATGAAAATCTGGATGTCGTAAAAGCGAATGGGTTGAGAAAACTGTGGAAAGAAAGGGAAAAGGTAATGAAGAAAAAGGAGATTAGGAATTAAGGAACTGGTAGCACTGTAAGAGTTCTAGGATAATTGTATAGACTATTTTGTGATAGACTGAAATAAAAATGTGATAAATACTGTGATAAAAATAATTTTGGTTTGTAAAGATATCAAGAGATTAGTTCTAAAGCGTAAGACATAATAGTAATAAAATAAATAAAGAATTGTAAAGTAAAGTAAAGTAAAGAAATATAATAAAAATAAACTAGGAAAAATAAGACAGGGTAGGTTAGGTCAGGTTAGGTCAGGAAAGAAAAAAAGAAGAGAAGTTAGTTATAGGATAAGTTTTAAGGTATGGATGAATGGTGTGAGGTAAGAGAAATTGTAAACCAAGTCCCTTCTTGGCAAATTGTAAGCTGAAGTAAATAAATATTCTATTCTATCTCATTCAAAAATGCAAAACAACCGCCAGATGATGGCTGCAATAAAAAGGAATTGTAAAATAATATAGTAAGAATAATTAAAAGGACAACAGACTGACAAGAGTTTTGTCTAGTTATCGTGATAGGAATTTTCCATGAAAATTAAAAATTTGCGAGTTTCTATAACTCTTAATTAATATGCGACACATAACCATGTTTTAATTTGGGAAGCATACGTCACGTCACGCATCACCAAAATAGCCAAGCGATAATAACGACGGCAAGTATCCTTATCCTCTCGAATTTAAAAATTCGAAAATAGTGCTCCGAGTAGGGCGCGAAAATGTGTGCTCCGCGATGCATCCGTGAATGAGCTTTTTTCCCAACGGCATCCGCCGAGAGCGACAACAAAGCGTATACCATTCGTCGTCGGAAATGGAACGCGACTTCCGGAAAAATCGCGTTCGCGACGCGACGAGCGCGTCAGTGAGGTCGCGCGATCCACGCGTTTTTGCAATTAATTTACGCGGGGCGCGGTTTTCAATCGAAAAGTTTATTTAACCGACTCGCGCGCTTTGCGCTGCAGAATTAACGGGATCATCGCTCGTGACGTTCGCCGCGAACACGAGAAGGGGGAGAGAGAGAGAGAGAGAGAGAGTGCTCCACGTTTGACGACGTTAATTAAAACGCATATATACCGGCCACGCGCGATAGCTAGCTCGCGCGATGTATCATATTCCATCGGACGGAGCTGTTTGTACCCTCAACGTCCCTGTAACTAACGGGGTACCCGTTGCGAGAAAGGGGATGAAATTTACGGTGCGTGCGTGGGCGAACGTACGATCGAACGAACAGTCTGGCATCGATTTATTTCCAAGCGGACGCGCGCTCACCTGCAGTGACTTTCGCTTTTCCACGGAACTCGATATCCAAAGGCCGGTTTTATCTTAATTTTATCGCATCGCGTGTCCTTTGACAAGATATTATATATGCACGCGGAAACATCAAAGAGCACGATGCGACGCGTAATTAATGGTTAATATCGCGCAATGGGAAATCACCGGCCAAGTATAATCTATTCACACTAAAAAATTTTACGTTTTCTTATCCTCCTATAAATTTTTAATTATTTTGTCGTTAAACAAATCAATGAATAAATAAACGTAAGTAAACAAATAGATGAGCAAATATATCTTTTGAGTGTTATCTATCTATTGAGTGCGCGCGAAAAGGCATTTCCTATTAAGCCTTTTAGAAAACATGTGCCTCTTTTATTTTTTAATCATTTTGGTATACATATACATACGGAGAAAATAATTCCGTAGTAAAATAAGTAAATTCGCAATCCATGTTTGTAATCCTTTTTTCCAAAGTTTTCATAATATGGAGCCTGGTTGCAGCGAGTAAATGAAAGGATTAACGGGTTATTATTTTTTCTGCGCTCGTGGGTTAATATCACACACCACATTCACGAGAGATATGAAAATTGCAATTATTCAACGTAATGCAAGGTCTCCCTTACTCGATTATGTAATCGAATAGGCAACGAAATAATATCTTCTCGACGGATAGATCTCAAGGTGCTGCATCGTGCTATTTACAGCCATTTTTCAGGTTCGCGTACTTTATCGGTTTTTGACACTTTTTTTCCAGTTAAATGCATCTAATCTGAGAAATAACATCGCGCTCAAGATAACGTAACTTATAGGAACTCTGTATTTCCGTTAAATATTGGATTATTTCATCGATTTACTTACATTTGGCTTATATTATCTTGGAACGTTATTTCACGTTAGAGATATATGTAGCTATTTCTGATCGCAAGAAATATCAAAATTTTAGGTTGTAAATTAACAGCAAGATAAACAGCGGTTAACATCGCCGATATAACAGTCTCGCGGAAATAAAAGAAGAGTAAAGGGTAACCGGTCTCATCCCATCTAATATAAAAAAGAAAAGGAAAAGAAGAACAGTAAGACTCTGTCAAAATTATAGGATTTTGAAAGTGTCGATCCTCCTGTAGATGCTACTCAATTGGTAAAAAGCACTCTTGCATGTTCCTTGAATAGCGAGAAATTAAAACGGAAATGGGAAATATGACAGTATGTTACGAGGAACGACAATCTGTTTTTATTTTTTACAATTTTCCGGATCTATTTATTGCAGGAAACGTGCGGACAATCTGATTCGAAAAATTAAACGATATTCAAGAGCGGTGAGTCATCGAAGAATTTCTAGAAGACAGAATGTACATAAATGTAAAAGATATCGTTAGCGAATAGCTTTCTTTCTTTCTTTATATATTATATACATAGGTATATAAATAATATTTTATATCGCTTTCGAGCGATTTAATTATAATATTTTAAATATTTTCACTTTTTCTCGAAGATGAAGATAATCATATATCTTGCAAGTAAAAAATACATATGTACGTGCATTCTTTCCTTTCATGCATCGTCACGCATCGCATTTTGTCATAAACGTAATACAGCGTTGTATACAGCGTTGTATACTATGCCCCACATAATACATCTTTTCCAAAAACGAAAGACCTGAGAGAGAATACCTGAAAATTTTATATTGCGCGAATGGAACCAATCGCTTTAAAAGACTCCTTATGCGGTTTCTCGATATAAAGTTTTGTCGAAGAAAAATGAGGCAGAAAGAACAAAGAGAAGAAGTAGCCGAGGGAGGAAATAAAAGGGTCTTACAAAGGAATACCCAGGGGGGATTCTAGATGGCAAAGTGACAACTATACGCGCTTCGACATTATGAATTATCTAGCCGGCAGCAACACCTGCGCTTTTACTCAAATTTCACCGACGAGTCGACAGACGCGTAACGCGTTATGCGCGATGGAAATATATCCTGCAAACTACATTTTTAAAGCACTATCGCATTGCTTAAATAGAAGGAACGTAGGTATATATATATATAAAAAAAGTTAAATAATAAAAAACCTACATAAAAACGTATGAGGAAGAGAGAAAAGCATAAATTAATAAAAATTTACAAAGAGATAAGTATTAAAGAGATAGAAATAAAGTAGAAAATTTGTGTACCGAGAGTTTGAAAGGCGAATGAAAGCTTACTTTACACGATAAAAGACCGAATTTACTTTTGGCAAAGATCTCACTTTGAAGAAGGAGAAATTTCTTTGAATTTAAGAAAAGTCACGCAAAGGAAGAAGAAACGGGCTAGTTTATCCACTTGTCGATCGGCGAAAAAGAAACGAGGGCATAATTTGTGGGACGCTTAAGGGGAAATTATTTGGATGGAACAAAAATAAATTCGTTCGTCAAGAGGAAGATGGAGGTTGCTCGTAAACTCGAAAACTTTCCACGAAACGCGATTTTTCGCTTGCATTCGCGCTCATTCGTTTGATATATCTATCGTTTGCCAAGCGAGATGTTAAAAATCTAATGAGCTTCGTGTAAAGCTCGTAACGTAATCCTCGAGATGGACGTTAAATGTTGCACGAGAGCCCGCTTTGCTTTCGAGTGAGAGGCGGCTGTCGGGCCGGAAAGACAAACGCTTTTAAATTCGATTTTGCTCGTAATTGAATCTCGGCTTTACTTTCGCGAGAGACGTGATATTTCTTGCGACTATACGTGTAAGGGAGAAGTGTAAGCGAATGCAAATTTCGCCGAGTGCCACATCAATCTCGCTCGGACAATTTTCGCATGAAGCTCGAGATAAGTATAATCTGTGAGCATAATCAGATTCCTTTTTTATTTAATCCTCAAGAGCGCCGCGTATCGCACGTTCCTTCCTGCGGGGATGCTCTTATCAGGAAACAAGGATTAACCTTGCTCGGGGAAGCAAAATTGTCTCACCTATTTTTAATCACAGGGATAAACGAGAACGATAAGGGAGAAAGAAAAAATTCTGCTTGACACACTTCCTTGTGCTGTTCGTACATAATGACGTATGTATGTACGTTACACGTTCTTTACGGCCGCGCCGCCGCGCCGTCAGGTCTTTGCGCTGAATGCTCTTCTTCTACATGATACGTAAAGCATAGTTATTAGCAACGACTTCTCAACGACGGTCAAGACGAGGGGTCGACGGTTCTGCATAAAATAATGCCAACGGTAGCGACTCAAAATAACAACTGTTTCAACGTTTAGGAAAACTTTGGGGAAGGCTATTATTTCATTATTTTACTTTGTAATATTACTCACTTGTAACATCTTATCTTGCTAATTAAATTGTCAAGTAAAATGTCTTCAAAATAAAGTGTAAGATATGATTATTCACATTCTTCACATGTAATTTCTTTAAATTCGAAGATTTTCTATCGTTATGCCATGAAAATTATTCCAAGCTTGAAATGAAGGCGTGTATAGAAAATTCAGGATACTCTACTTATACTTTGTTTATAATCTCTTTTTTTATAACAAATCCTAATCGATAATCGATATTGTAAATGTACCGACTTGACGAGTCGCGATGAGAGAGCGGAGTATGCTTTCCTCTTTGACGGTCGTATCTGCGCCACATGTTTTCAATTCACGCGACCGAGAAAGAAATACTATAGGCGAATGCATTGCGATGCTCCCAACGCGCGCTAGTCGCTTCGCGAAACGTCTTTCAAGAACTTGATCGTTACTTGTCGTAACTTACCACTCGGCTAGCTAGTGATCGTTCTCCACTCTTGCTCTTCGATTCCGACGACGGTCCTCAAATTCCAACATGGGTGGTTTCGCGGGGCATATCGCACCGCTAACCGAAACTCGTTCGCGCGATCTCACGCGGAGTTTCGTAAAATCGCGCCTATAGAAGCGCCGATTATTCCAAACGATCCGCGTTTGCCTTCCCAATGGAAAACTAACGCTCCATCACATCGGTCCGCTTGTCATAATACTTTGACACCATCGTAGGTATATGTATATATAATATTTATTATTTACGATGGATCAGTGTCGCACTGTGCGTGGCATCGTGCATCAACTCGTGTATTAATTTTGTTCGGCAGCGAGAGAAGAGATAAACTACAGACAGTTTCAAGTTATAATTAGCCTGTGTCACTTGTCACTAATAACGTCTCGTTATGGTCGACATGCCGCGGCATAGCGTCTAGGGCACTCGTATCACTCGCGCCCGATATCGTCCGATACTACAATTGACCCGTATCACTTACGGTTCACGACGATTGACTATAATCGACTTGTATCGCTTACATCCTACGTACCGATGGACAAGTCGATTCGACCGAATAGAGCGACTCGCTGCTCGATTGCTCCCGAAACGGAGCAAGATCGAGAACATGCTTCCCTCGTTTTGCGAAATACAAACTGCGGATCTATTCGATATTATTCCAATTATTCGTCAGCTCATTTCGCCGTCTTCTCGAGATCATTCTCAAAAAGTATGGAAAATCATCGTCGCGCGACATCATTGATTATTCCGCACTGATTATCGTTCGCGATTTACTTAATGGTCCGCATCCGTTCTCGGTCTGCCGCGGTGACGGGCGTCGTGACACCGCCTTGGAAGAACTCTTGAATTGAAGCACGATGACCGCCTCGAATCACGTCCGCTCTTTACCCCGAGGGGTAAGGGTTGTCCCGAAGCGTTCCCCTTATGAAAAATGAACGCTCGACCGTTGGATTGGACATACGAGATGATTAATTTTAAGCGATTGGGATATAAAAATTGAATAAATCGCGCGGGTAACGATTTTCAAACATGAAACTCTCTATTGGTTTAGAGAACAAGATGAATTGGAAAATTCAAAAATTTTTTAACGCTAGAAAAAGACGAGGGAATCTGCAAAGGGTTTGCAGATCATGTACGTTTTCTTATCAATCTCATTATGTTAATCGCTGTGATTCCATTATATAATTCTATTGTTTATGCAAGCAACAATTATAAAGATTATGAGAATTTAATTTATGTTTACTTGTTCGCGTTTACTTGGTATGGAAAAAATTTCTATTTAGTGATCACATTAAACCTGTCATATTACTCACTCTCTTCCAAATTCAAGCTCCATCTCGTCTTAAAAGTCATGAGCGACAGCTATTCTACCACTCGGCAGATCACTATAAGAATTCAATGCCTCTGCGAAAAAGAGTCGTTATATCAAATGACGAATTCATCAGCAAAGGACAATGATGGTAGTCAACGACGGTAAGCCGCTAGCCGTACCTACTGCAAATCCTTTACTATGTTTTCGATCAAGAAGGATTCGTTGACTGTCGAGTCGAATAGTCGAATATTCGATCGTTGAACGCACTTTCTCGCTATACTAAACGCGTCGTACTGAATGCCGTTCCGGACATACGCGGGCTCTATCGAACTTCACTCTACGGACGACGACGACGAGTGTTCTCGTTCGCGGCCGTCTATTTTCGCGAATCTTTTCTCGAGCTTAGAATTCACTTCTCGCCGCAGATACACTGGAGCAAAATCCAATGAGCATTTCTCCGTTAAACTTGTCACGTTTAAAACAATTGTTATATCTGAACACTGAGATACGTTCAAACTCGGAGCTGGTGGATATCGAGCCGACACCGAACTGTCGGTGGTGAACGATTCGCGAGGCTCGGCGACGACGAGATCGCGCCCGCGGTCGAACTTGGATCAAAAGGACGAAGCGAGACGAAGTCGGGAAATGCGAGCGAAATGCGAACAAGCCGAGCCGAGCCGAGCCGAGCGACGACAGCGGATAGCGGACAGCGAGCAGCGAGCAGCGAGCGAGTCGTTGGCGAGGAGCGTACGCCGGCTTTTACGTACGGGCGCACCCCCGTAGTGGCGGCAGGGCGCAGGATCGCTCTCTCCGATGTCTCCGCTCCGGGGGTGGCCTGGCCGCGTGGCGCATGTGCGGCAAATGTACAACAGGAACGGCGGCCGCCGCATGCGAAAGCGCGTAGTCGCAGCCCCGTTCCGTCGACCTGGTCTCTCCCTTCCTCATCCCCTTTTTTCTCTTTCCTCCTCTTTACCGCCGCCACCACCACCCCTTCTCCCTCATCTTCATAAACGTTTTCTTCGCCCTTATTATTACGCACGCACTGATGCACTTTTTATTTTCGTTCCTGGATTACATTAATGATGACGAGAATCCGCACTGGCTTCGCGATCGAAGAAACTTGGTTAAAGTTTTCCCTCTCCCCTCATCGTCGGTGATAAATGTCTTTCTCGTTCTCACGTTCGCTCGTTCGCGTCTTTTGTTCGCGAACCTTCTCATCGCGCGACTCGAGATGACGATGCACCCGCGAAACGAGTGGTCCAAAGGCATCACTCTCCTCTTTTCAAATGTGCGATCATGTCTCCGATATATGTCCAAGATATATCAGACATAAATGAAATAACCTGGCATCATCTTTCGCGAGATTCTTACCTTTTTAGAGATTCTTTTTTATATTAACCCTCTATTCCTCTCTTTCATGTATATATCGTTTAATTCACGACACAACAAAATATATAAATATAAAGTAAGTTGTAAGTTTGCAATTGATTTTCGTTATAAATCATCAATTACTCATTTTACTTTCTCTGATATTGTCTCATCGTTTAAAATGTTTATAAGAATCGTAAACTCGAGTGAATGCAAAGCGCAAAGAAATCGATGGTTGGTAAACGAGCCAACCTGTTTATATATCTGCACGATGCCCCTGCATTATGCATCGTGCATCGTGCTTGGCTCCTACAATCATAATAAACGATCCAATTAAAATATTTTGGACGATGTCCACTTCCGTCCTGTCGATAACGAGTACGTAACAAATTGATCTATCCGCGCATCGGTAAGAGATACCTGAGATTTTATTTGCAATTATGAATACAAATATTAGCCACTTTTGCAAATGTTTCATTGCTTCTAGTCGTTGCGGACAGTTTCAGATGTAATTGCATTTCATCTCGCACATTTTCCTTCGATATATTTTGTGGCTTTGCGATACTCGATCATCCTAGTCTATGATCTTTTCCTTTGTTTTACGCTGCGTGATGCTTATAGTTTCTGCACCTTCTTAGCTGTTCGACTCGCACGTCTCCGCCAGTCCTCCATCCTCGATTCCTTTTCTTCTACGTAATTCGATGCGAAAACGACAGCTTCGATATCGTCCATCAAGCATATGTATGTGTGTACACGCACACGCACACACACATATATATATATATATTTCGATACATCTTGCGCGATGACGTTTCATCTCTATTCTCGCGTCGACGGGATGCTCGTCTCGACAAATGATCCGATAAAAGAGAAATTCCGACATGCAATTCCATAAAATTTTTTGCCGAAAAAAAAAGATTTTGTAAAATGATTTTATTCGTTTCGAAGAGTGTAATGCAAAATTGATATTTGTTGCTTATAATGTGCTACTTTGGACAATAATTTAACTGATGAAATGATAATATATTAATTCTTTTTTGATGAAACTTTTTCCTCTGGAAGGAAAGCAGATGCATCGCTCGCGTTCCCTTCGCGACGCGGAATAGTCGTGTAAATAAATTTATCGTTTACGATCTTTGTGTCTTGTTGTTCTTGTTGTCGTGTAGTACAGCGTACTATACTTTCTACTCGATCGTTCGATCGTACTCGGTCCCCGTTCACTCACGCCTCTACGCCTCGCGAGAGATTTGAAGGAGAGTTCAAAGAGAAGAAAACATCAAAGATACATCTCATGTACACAGTACAAACGATTGCTCTTTGTTCACACGGAGTTAGAGTGTAGAGGTTTAAGATATTTAGATTTAGATTATAGCAAATTTTTCTTATCGTGAAAACTAATCAGATTACTGAATGAGCGAATAGAGAAATACTCACCGATTGTCGTGGAGGTGCAGAATCACGATGAAAATTCATTCGTCATCTTTCACATCTGAAGATGTACTTGACGATGCGCATTAGGGAGCGTATCTTTGCCATCACCTCCTCTTGCATGAGATTAAAACACATAGCAATCAGCGCCATTCCTAAAAATACAAAAATATTACAAATGATTCGACGTCTCTGCAAAGTCTGTACCGGATATTAGATTAGAGCGCGATTCTAAGCATCGCGAATATTACTGCGCGAATTGAGAGCGCCGCTCATAACGCGCGCGGAAACGAAAGCGGTCGAAACGTTTGAAAGCACTTGAATATTTTCCACGAAAAATCTGCCCGGCAATCGGGTATTGATCGAAACGAACTTAATGCGCTCGCAGCACGGAAAGCTGTATAGCAACGGGTGAAATCGCGTTGCAGGATTTAAAAGCGGTTGATCCCTTTTAAAACGATTGTCTTTGCGCCGCGCCGCGCGGCGTTGAGCGTCGACAATTCTGCGATTTCTGCGCGGCAATCGGATTTCTTAAAAAACTGTAACTATCTATTTTTTATCTCAATTGCTAACGCCTAAAATACACGATTAATTTCATTCGGAGCAATTGAGAGAATTTTCTTTGAAGGAAGCTCTAAATTCCTTATTTCCTTATTTAGACTTTAACATATATAAGTAATGAGGGATGCGTCGTCGTATAATTGAGATAAATATATGTAAAGCTTACCGAGCATTAGGTACATAGAACACATAATGAAAGACAAATCGATGCCTTTCCCGGAATAGATCTTGTCGCCTGGAACGAAGTCGCCGAAACCTATGGTCGACAAAGAGACGAAGCAGAAGTAAGAACCATCCAACATATTCCAATCCTCCCATACCGAAAACAGAGTTGCGCCGCCCCAAATATACCTATCGAGAGCAAAAAGTAAAGGAAAGTGCTGTCAGTTCGAGACGGTTTTGCCAGCGGTTCTCTCGAATTTCCGAGAAAAAGTGACATCCAAGTTTAATGTTTGGAATGTTGATTCTCAAACTGATCATCGAGCAATGTCAATATGATTCCAAGTGTAACAGGTCCGAAAATTGTACTTTGTAATCATATCTTAATAGAATTTTCATTTAAATCGAACGGAATTTGATAATCTCGAAGATTGGGCACTTGTAACTTTTCAAATTAAATAATGTCAGAAAAAATCGTATACATATATATATCTTATATTAATTTTTTTTAAATGATATCATCGTACATTACGAGTTTTTTTTTTTCACTAGAACTTTAAATATATAAAAGAACTGTCCGTATCGAAAGAAGTAAAATTTGTAATTTAATTCCTTTTATTTCATTTATCTGTTGCGTCCTTAAAAAATGAATGTTTTAATTAAGAGTCCTTTTATCTCTCTTATCAGACATTTACCCCACCATAATAGCGAGGCAGAGAGTTAAGGGCACCGTCACATGCTGAGGATCGTAGCTGTCGCTCTCGTCGTCATCGTCTTCGCCGTTGCCGTCGCCGTCGCCTTCGCCTTCGTTAACGCTACCGTTGTCGTCGTCTTTAGCCAAAGTTTCTTCTACATCCAAGCTCGACGTATCTATCTCCCCGCCATACGTGTTTACAATCTGCAGACACAAATTTTGTTTAAATATTCTCTACTTCTGATATCCCAAAAATGCCAGAATTCTCTCATAGCAAGCCTCTAGTTAATGCCTTTGCGTTAACATTAAAGAAATTTGTTTTAGCTCGGTCTCCGCTTCGGATTCCGGATATGGAGATAATTCTGGGAGATTCCGTGTATGAAAGCCCTACTGCATACTCTCGCGATGCTGCTTCGTTAGAATGCAATCTCGAATTCCGGTTGCAGCGGTCGTCGCTTACCTGCCACCGATCTCTTTTCGCAGCCGGATCATTCGATATCTCCGACGCTCTCGCGTTTGCCGCACCGTACGGTCTTCTTCGACATCTTGAAAAATCGATCGTGATTAATTCGCCGATCACGGTTTCAAATCTGATTTTATGCTATTGCAAAAGATACTGGAAAAGATCAATATATAGGAATGTGACACACTTTTGCGAGGAGGAGAACGGTCTTACTTGCACAAGCAACAGCGAGCGTAGGTCCATTTGAAGCTTCTGGCCAGAATGTCGCCGATATTGCTGAGGTAGAGAAGGAAAAGCGGCATCCCTATTATTGCGTACACTATAGTCGCGACTTTGCCCCATTTCGTTCTGGGACAAATGTTGCCGTAACCTGCGCAGTAAACGAGAACGCGACAAGTGAGTTTATCGACGAGCTTCGTTGCTTCGTCTCGTTTCTGTTTCTTGCTTCATCCATCCCGTACGTGAGCTGATTCATTTTTGATTAATTTATTGCCCGCGGTCTTTTGCTAGAGACCCAGTATTGTGCCCTTTTGAATTATTAATTAAACGAACACGCGCGATTGAAATATTTATTCCGAAAGAAAGGAATATATTTGCTGGATGTTTGAATATAAAATTGCGATAAAAAACCATGTTCATATAAGAAAGCTTACGAATACATGTATCCTTTCACATAATTGGCACAAGAATCTCTTAATGTACGGATTCTGTTTATCTAAGATATTGTTGTATTCCAAAGACGATTTATTTGTGTGTATTTCGATATAGTAACTGAAGAGTAACCAATATCTCGGTATCTTCTTAGAATATTTTTTCGCAAAATGCCATATCCGGATTAAGCTACGTCCTCGGGTAGCTACGCAATTCTCTGTCATCGTAGCAATATTCGTGGAGCGTCAATTGTCTTGCTGATGATTCAACCAGACGCTGTTTCAACCGACGCGTATCCGTGAGAGTTTGACCGCGTGTGCTACGGGATACTGAAAGTTTCAGGTTTACCTCGCGGGAGACGTAAACAATCCCGAGGAATCTACTCGGACATTTTCATGTTTCACAAGGTGGCGAAACGTGTTCCATAAAGCCGAGCGAGAGTAGAAGTCTTTAAAAGGAAAGAAAGATAATTTTCGCACCGCGAAATTTCACCGGCACGTTCATAAAGTTTTATTCGGGCGTTGAAAAAATATGCGCCGTTTTCCTGCGACAAAGTAATTTTTCGCGGAGGGAATCGCGCGAGGACCAGCGAGACAGTGATGGGCCGCCCGCCGCGCCGCGCCGTTCGCACTCATTGACACAAGTCGTTCAATCGTCTCTCGTTCGCGCTCGTTTGCTTGCTCCAGATTCGACTTTGTTACATTAATCTTTTTATAGAAAGAGATTCCACTTTCACCATCGATATACAATACTCTAGTAATCTACTGCGACTATTATCGCGATTTGTTTATCAAGTGACAACTGTTGCTGATATTTCCACATTTTTAGTCTTCAGCTTTCGGCTATTTATTATTATCAAAAGAAATAAAAAATATGCAGCAACAAGTTCTAGTCTAGTGCCAAAAAGCCGTCGAATCGAAGCGCGATATCAGGGGCGAGTCGGAGCGTGCCTTGTAATCAAGCGAAAGTCGCCGCGAAAAAAAGCTTGTTCAGCTGCTCTTTTTTTCCATATACACGTGCACACAAATATGCGCGAAATAGAAAAATACAAAAGGGAAACGTGGCGAGAGTATGCATCCAGCGTGATTTGTCAGAAAAACCACATGTCGAACTCCAGCCTCGCATGCGAAATGGCCGGTTCCGGGATACACGAGACGTGGACTTTATCCCGTTTCTCTGATGATCTCGAAAATTGCAACGGCAGCGAATGCGAGACTTGTGTTAAGTAAATGGCCTGTGGCCATCGCGCGATATGCAATTTAAATTTTGATAAAAATGAAGACTTTCGAAAATTGAATGCACAGACACGCGATAAAAGAGTAACTTTGCGCGGAAAAGTAATTTATACTATCTAATAAATTTAACTTTGTAATCCATGTGTTCTTCCTTTATTAGAATTATATAATCAGATGTAATGTTTATTTCAAACCATAATCTGTGCTTATAATTTCTTTTACGAGCGTGTCACTCTTCTCAGACTTGTCTGTCCAACGTTATTACCTCTGTGAAAATACTCCCGCGCAAGCCGTGTAATTTTCTGTGTCCCTTTGGCATTTCTGCACAATTTTGCATTTCGTCAGTTAACGCGACAGGTTCGGAAAATTAAATTTCAGAGTAATTAAAAGTTTAGCGTAGCGTATCGCGGCGATATCATCGCGCCTCTCCGCTATCCCAAGTGCAGTGCCGAATTTTGTTGGCCTGGCGTGCCGAAATTCGGAGCAGCGGTAGCCCCTGGCAGCCTGGCAGCCTGGCAGCCTGGCAGCCTGGAAGCCTGGAGCTCTTCTCGCGGCAGTGAAGAAGAGAGGCACACGATCTCGTTAATTCTCGAGAATCGACACTCACGCCGACGATTTACTGTGTCGGCACGGCCGAGACAAAGTGGACATCCGACGCGCGACGTCTGATCGACCGCGACGTTGCGCGGTCGCGTATATTTTATACCGACGATAAAAAAAGATAAAACGGTGGCACGGCTGATTGTAAGTGACAGCGATAAAGCTTGTGGTAAAACCGCGTCTACGCGGACTCTATCGAATATAGAATACCCCGTATCCACGACAATGTTTTACGGCGCGCACATTCCTCTCGCGCAGCGCATCTCCTCTCGCCGCCGCGCCGGACCCCTCTAAATTAGTGCGAAAGACACGCGCGACAAGCAGATGCTTCAGACAATTCTTGCTTTTAAGAGACAGACTTCTTTTTAATATTACGTTGAATTTTAAGCGCTTAAATTTAGTCTTGATGCCTCTCCAAAAAATTCAAGATTAGGATATCTCGCGTATATCCTTGTTGGTGTATCTTGCCGCTGCAACGTTGACTGACCGTCAAATTGTATGACTCGTTAATGAAATCGAAGCGAGAGATAGAAATCGAGATACATAGTCGTAACAATTTATCCTGGAATATCTTTGATTCTCGAGAGCGCAGGTTGCGCTCGTTTATGCGAGAATGGATATATGATGTGTCGTTCACGAGCCATTCATAAAAATCCTCTCGCGAAATTCGCAACGAGCCGATCAGGGTCGTATCGCGGAACCGCTCGTGTTTCGACGCAATGTCCAAAATTGCATGGCGAAAAGTGTCGATAGATAGATAGATAGATAGATAGAGAGAGAGAGAGAGAGAGAGAGATTTTCCTGCGCGTCGAATAGACGACGCGGCGACGTGCGCCGCGTCGCACCGTTGCGGATGGATTTCGAGCCATGCAGCGACTGATTTTTTAGCGTCACTTTTTAATGCGCGTGTCTCTGCGGACGAATGAACGAAACACCGACTTTGTTAATCCAATCGAGAGATATCGCGACTCGTCGGTACAATTTTTTCATTTATTTTTTCAAAACTCTATTGTTACAAAAAAATGAAAGAAAAGGAAAACAACTGCGCAACCCGATACTATATGGCTATTGCAAGCTATCTGCAATTATAATCCATATCATAGTGTCGATGAATGCTATAAATACAGTTTGCATTAATTTTATGACAAGATAGTTTAAAAATAATATCTAAATAAAATAGAATGTTATGCCACTGATGTATATATATCATCGTAACAAATCAAAGATAAGTTATTGTTATTAATATTGCATTCTTTAATTTTATAAAAGTGAAACAGGTTACATGACAAAATATAATTATCGATTAATGCCCAATTTCTTCACCTTTAGATAACTTTATCCGGAAGATATCTCTCAGAATCAATGGCTGTGATTGGCTATTGCTAACTTTATCTGGAAGATAAAACTTATCGAAAGGTGAAGAAATTGGGCATTAATGATGCAAAGGCTCCAGAGCTATCGTAATTAAAATAATTAAATATTTTACATATTATAACATTATGATATGTACGTATCATCTTTTAACATTAGGAGGATTAAATCCCCAACAATCTCCCCTCAAGCGACCACAAATGAAGATGTTACTTTTATAGTGCCGCAAACTCCATTTTACTTCACGTTGGTGTACGAAGCTTTGAAGTTAAAGAAGCAGAGAAGAAATTCAAGAGAGAAGTTCGTAAAGAAACGCAACCTATTAAATAAAGACACGTTTACTCCTTAAATGTTCTATCCTTTAATTCTGCCTACTTCTTTCATCCTAAACTGCGAAAGAAACGGAAAACGGAAACCGTTACTGTTACTTAAAACTAAAATGATGCTTTTACATCATGTATCTTTTTTTGTCATAATAATACATCAAAAATTATTGTGCAAGTTGCTATAAATGGTAAGTGAAAGAATATGCGTGTCATGTAGGAACTGAATATATTTCTACGCTTCAAATATCCTAAACAGATCGGAAATGTTTGGCTGCATTATGATATAAACATTTTTCGTTATTTTTTCATCAAAACCATGAGAACAAAGTTGTTCGTACAACTTTCGACCCACCCTGTGTACAATGTAATATGCGCACGTTTCATAGTCGGAAATGAAAGCGGAAATAATGGGCCATGCACGCGAAAATTAATGTCGTGTTATACGAGTCGACGAATGCTAGTGCATAAAACCACGGCGCATATATAAAGTGTTCCGGAAATTCCGACTTTACTTTTAATAACAAATATTTTTACAAATTTCACATTTTCTTAATTTAAATATTGAGATATCAATGATCTCGGAGTCTTAAGGAATTGAAAGTGAAATGATTAGATTTCTGTAATATAATTAAATATAATAATCTTAAAAAATTTTTAATTTCATTTTAATTCAAGAGATTATCTTTTTAGAATTTTTATTCCAAGTTTAATTGCCAAGATATTTAGATTTTACTATCTATTGTATCTCCATTAAGATCGAGATTTTTTTAAGACACCGTGTATAAAAGTCATAAAACGTTAAAAGCTTATCCCGACTATATCAACTCCCCTTTTGATGGCTGTAATAAAAGCGATTAAAAGCGATAGTGTAAATAGCAAAAATAATTCGACGTTTTTTTCGGAACGCTGGCATATTAAATTTTATATATAATATATATGTGTATATATATATATATATATATATATATATATCGTGTCAATTTTTTCAATTCGTATTAAAGTTCTTGCGCTAAAATATCAATTTGAATCAGACGTAACAGAAGATGATATGTTTTTCGACTAATTTTGATGGAAAATTCTGCATTTGTTTACACGCGTTTACCTGTAATCGGAGGATCTTACAAAAACGGTCAAGTATTCTTTTATCAAAAATTCTGATATGTTGCTATTTTT
Source organism: Aphaenogaster ashmeadi (assembly GCA_003063805.1). Lineage (NCBI taxonomy): Eukaryota > Metazoa > Arthropoda > Insecta > Hymenoptera > Formicidae > Aphaenogaster > Aphaenogaster ashmeadi. The sequence continues at coordinate 801,876 of NJRQ01000042.1, read as the reverse complement.
ACGGCCATTTTCTGTGACATCTCTCGTTCAAAAGATCGTTATCCCGGAGGATAAAATTCCATTTCTAGAAAATATGAGACACGTGGAAACCGACTCGACAAAAATCTCTATGTCCCGTTCGTGTTTCATCGCACTGTGTTAAGTTTGACTACAGTTGAAAAATGAGAATGCAATAAGTAGCAATATATTGTCGCTGACAGAGGTTGCGCGGGCCTGGTTTCGACATGTTTGAAACTTAAGTCCAAATCCTATATCTTTCATGAAGACAAAAGTCTTTTGCAAATCTATAAAGATATCATTCTGTTCGTTTGTAATGTGCAGAATAAAAGCTCAAAGTGTATGAAGCAACGTCATGTTTATATAATAAGAACAATTAACGTTTTATGTGTTGATCTTTATTATTAAAAGAAGTATAATAATCGCGCGCGGTGAAAATATGAGCTATTATTGTTCTCTAAAGGATGGAAATGGCATTTACGAACCGTTTTCAATCGCAAACGGCAGAAATATATATATACGCAGGCATATTACAAGTAATTTAGGAAACTTCTCGCGTTCCGTGGCATTTTAACGAAGTACATCACGAGAAAACCGCAGATATCGGCCGATGTGCTCTTCCATCACTAGTTTTTGGGAAGATTTGGCGGTGCCAGTGGCACATGTAAAATATGACCGAAATTCGCGCGCGGCATGTACCTATATAAAAGTAATTGAGTACTATGGCTGATGGATGTGTGTGCGTGTTTGTTGTGTGTGTGTGTGTGCGTGCGTGCATCAAAACTGAGAGAGACAGGAAGCTCTCGACACGGCAGAATGACGGTACGAATAGAACGAGTTCCAAGTTTATCGACGAGTTGTACGTGTTACGTATCGCCGTTGACATTTGACTTTCCGGCCGTTTTGCACGTACAACGTTTTTCCCCGGCGTCTAACCATGTAACCCGGAATACGCATTATACATATATGTGCGATTTCTTTTAACAGTTTGTTAAACATTAAAAAACCTCCCAAAACTCCAGTCGCATTTCTGCAAGCTTTGGACGCGCGTTATTTGGATCGTGCACATCGAGTTTACAGCCGACAGTGTTGTCGAGTAAAACGACGTTTGTTCACGGCAACGTTATGTAAACCACCGACGGCCATCAGGTTATTATTGCCAAACCTAAATCCATCACTAAATGAATAACGTTTATCTACGTCGGCATTACGATTTCGAACTCAATTAAGAGCCGACGGTATTTACAGAAACGTCACCTGACTTAATTCGCCAATGAAATTCAAGTTTTTCCGTCATCGATACCTGCGAGAGGTATTCCATTTCGCCTATTCATTATTATCGATTTCTTCGCGCCAATTATGTAATCTCGACACGGCGAGCGTCAACGATTTAGCAAAATGTATATAAGCTTTGTGTACAAAATCTTTATTACTAATTTTTTATTCTCGTAAAGGCGTCGCCTCTAAGTTTAATCGTAAATTCTTTTGAAATTGAGTTCTTCTTTGTTGTTCAATTTTAATTCAGAGTTTAATCACCAAGGCATTAATGTTGAATATTAAAACTAGCTTCAAGGTCGAAAGTAATTTAGATTGGATATACTCAATTATTAAAATATCAAATTTGTAATGTTATGTTTCATTGAGTCTTAATTTGAAATTGCAAGAGATAAATGGGGATATATTTTCAGACCATTTCACGCGCATTCACGCGTAAAAGCTTCCGCGCTAAATGTACGTCGGCGATGTGCATTTAGTTTTAACATGGTATACATGATAATACTAAAGCGCTGATAACCACGTTGTGAAGCACAACGTGCGCCACACCAGCGATGTTTATCATTTTCACTATAGCTGACAATTTTGGCAGCCGAGATTGCCCGATTTTATCCTCTTTCGCTTCCATGATGATTTACTACAACACGCCACGACATAAATTAACATGATATATGCACTCGTCATATTACTCGTTTCCATTCGTGGCGGTGTAATGTTTGGTAGCACATGAAACAGCCTGGATTATGACATAATAATTTCAAAAATTGAAATAAAATAGCGGAGAATTTGTTAATTAATGCCAATAAATTAATAGAAAATAACTAGAATAAGGGAGGAGAGAACAGAGAACAGAGATGAGAGAAGGGCAGGAGGGAGGGAGGGAGAGAGAGATTTAAAATAAAAAGAAATTTGTACAATTTCCCAAATATTTTCAAGTTATTTTCAGGACTGCGGATGATTGATAGAGGAAATGATTAATTAGAAGCCTCGAATGTCGAAGCGTTTCGTTCGTATCGACGCGGATGGCATTATCGGCATAACGACATGCTTGTCTTGCCACGCACGTAACAGGTATCACGTGCGAGACGTATCAGGGACATTAGTCCGTCCGGGTCGGGCCTCCGGCCAGGGCATTATTGGCGATTAACCAAAAATACGGAAACCGATATCCCGTGCGTTCTTGTGCGTATCTTGTTCGTTATTTCTTCGTCTCGAACGACGAGGACGACCGACGCGACAGTGCCCGACAGTCGTCGTGGCGATCAATTATCGTGAGGATTAATCGCGGGAGGTTTCGTCGCGGCACCAATTTATCGGCTTGTCAAGAAGTTTAACGGCGAAATGATTCCCTCTGAAAATTAATTATGCCCGTTGCCGGTGATGTCGGACAATCGCTGTCGCGCTTGATTTATATCGCGTTATGTTTCCAATTATCTTCCACATCCCCTTGTGATACTACAGCTCTGAAATTCCCGAGAATCTGTGAACGATGAACAAAAGTGTCAATCGGTACTTATATTCAGGCGGATTATCAATTTTTCGGCTTTTCTTCTTTTCGAAGTAAATAAGAAGATGACTGAGAAATGCAGGAGAGTGTTCCGTATACAATCGGTATCTAATTTAAAGTTAAGTTATCTTATCTACATGGCAAATTAATCTAAATCGACGTACCAGAAGAACCTGCGACTTTGATCATTTTATTTGGTATATTGTTTGAGTGCACATGGATGAAATATACTGCAGAAATTATTAATAAATTATGAATAAGAGGTTCGATATTTCATCTTTGAGATAACTACGCTAATTATATTTCTCGCTAATTAAGTTTCTCTCATGCCAATCCCCGTTTCAAAGAATTTCACCGATACCCTTTAACAAATTAGCCGAGAGCTTACTTTAATTGGTTGCTCCGCAGTTTGATAGTATTCAGATTAAAGAAAAGTATACAAGTATATAGAATAGAGTGTGTGTGTAACCACGTGTTACTTTTGATTTATTAAACTGTCACACGATTTCACTCCTTTCGAGGATGTAAAAATTTGACAATAAGTAATCAAAATAAAGTATATTGTATTCTTTGAATAAATATTATATTAAATATGCGAAAAATAGCTACTAGACAACAAAGAACAAGATATTTTACATAAATTTATTTTATAAAGCTTACTTTATACGATCTATTTATTTGTATCAGAATTCAAGACGGAATTTTATTGACAACTTTATGCTCTGTATAGTACAAAAAATGATGATTTCCTATAAAGAATTAATGATTAGTAATCCCCGCGATTAATTAACTCTCACAATTAACGATTCACAATTGTATCAAAGTGACGGTTATTTACGCAAACTCTAGCGAACAGTAATGGCGCGAGCCACTTCGTCGCGTTATTATTTTTTGAAGATACGATTATTCTGTGTCCTATTTTCGACAGAGTTCTTGTTCACTTCAAACGATGCGATATCATAATCAGGATCGCGTTTAAACTTTCGCTGTCGTGTAATCCCACACTTTGTGTCGTATAATTTACATCAAAGTTTGAAATTAACAAGTAACTTTCGACAAAATTATGGATAAATTTTGTTCTTTAATTGGAGAGAGAGAGATTAAGAAAGAATGAAAAAGCATTTTAAAAATATGTGATTGCTGCAATGGTTTTCATTATGTTCGCAAAAATTCTTGTTTGTATGTGACAAAGTAATAGTGAAATCACTAAGAGGCTTCGAGACTTCTTCAGCTTTGGCAGAAGATATCTGGGAAACAGATCGACTACGTTAGAGAATGGGCTACGACCTTCGCCTATTCTCGAAATTCAAGGCCAAGATATGTAAAAAGGTAAAAAAACGGCGCCAAGTACATGTCCCCCCCCCCCCGCCCGGACAAAAGATTTTTGATATCAAAAACCAATTTGTAGAAAATCGAATATAATTATTGTACTTTAAAAATAGTTTTGGTATTGCATGATACATATAATTTCACTATTCTGCCGTGGGTTCTGCTGCAAATTTTAAATTGTATAAAGCGGTTTTAAGACCAAACGTGACATACAAAAACTTGGCGCGCCCGGGTCGCATTAAACTATTTTGAACAATATGACAGGGCAGATCTAATAATATAAGATTATTAAATTAACATGTTGATAAATTTTAATAATTTTTTATTTATGTATAATGTATAGTGTGAATAAAAAATTTCTTATAATTATTCACACTTATTAATTTATTCCTTATTAAATTTATATATATTTCTTTCTAAATCTAATAAATTTTCCTCTAAAGATTTTTAAAAGAAATAATACTTTAATTTTTAAAATATTTTTTTATTTATTATATTTACATAAATCAATACAAGAGGATAAGTATTGTCATGTATTGTCATATAGTAACGATGTGTGCATGTAGAATACGAATCGTCAAATCGAGCCCACAAAATGCAATGCAAGTTGTATTCGTAATACCAAATTAGAAAAAGCAGAAAATACTCGATATAAAATTATTTTACAAAACGTTAAATGTCTTATAAAAGTAAAAGTTCAAAGTTGGTTTGTCTTTGGCGTTTGTCTTTCCGTCGGGCAAAATAAAAACACAAAGATATATTGTACTCATTGTTAGTAAGCCAAATTATCGCTAAATAATGTAAATTATGCGAAATCAACGAAACGCGTATGATAACAAGAAATTTATAAAATTAAAATACGTTTCACAAATATTTTATTTTAAATATTCTCAGTTTCAAAATTTTTAATTTCAAAATTTAGATTTTATTTTAAGTACCAAAGAGTCATTAATAATTTCGGATAATTGTCAACTTGAAATTTGGATTTAGAGAATTATCACATAATATATATCTATAATATTTCTCTCATATATTGTATATATCACATTTTTTAATATGCATACATTATATCTTTGGGAATATTTGGAAAACTCTCTTGAACGTAAAATATATAATATTTCTTCTTGTTTTTGCGAATATAGAATTTAATCAATTTTAGAGAACCGCAAGCTTGATAAATTGGATCGATTCTTTAGTAGCACGAAATTTCTTTATTATAATGCATGAATATTTTGCAAAGTCGCGAGAACGTTAGTAGCGGTATAATATACTTTTTGAAAATTTTTTACTGTTATACAATTTGCAGAGTAAAAAGAATTGACACAATAAAATATTAATGCAATTAATAAAAGTATGCAGCATACGGTATCTGAGCATATTTGGTTTACTACTGGCATTATACATTTCAGGCCATTAATATTGTGCAATTTTAATATTGGTCATTGTGCAATTAATGAATATTATATTAAGAATAAATGTATAAAATGGAAAATATTAGCTACATTTAGTTTAATTAATTCATTTTTGCTTCCTCATAGAGGAAGCTTTGTTTTCGTGAAAAAAATTTTTTTGGAGTTT